>JASANP010001152.1:0-264727 GCA_030849625.1 Wallacemonas sp. TrypX | reverse complement strand
CTGGCGCGTGAAACGGAAAAGGCAGTTGCGACACCGAGTGCCGTGGAGGGAACAGGGGAGAGGGGGAAGGAGGTCGGAGGCGTGGCCAGTTGATAGGTGGTGGTGCCTAGAGAAAGAGAGAGACAAGAGAGACTGACAGGCATGTGGGTGTAACTTTTTCACCTGATGTGCAGGGAATATTGCGTGTTGAGTAGTTTAGCGAACAGATACGCAGGGTCGCGCCTCTGTTTTGGCGTAACTCTCAGCCAGGTGGGCTCTGCAAGCGCTTGTGGAAGTGCACCACCTGCCGTGGAGCAGACGCTGCGTCTCAGCGCAATGGGGCAGAGGGTGCGGCACCGTGTACTGTGCTGTGGCTTGCGGTGAAGGAGGAGCTCGCGGCAGTTCCACAAGATTAAGGGGACCTCCGAGATCAAGTGGTGCGCTTGTGTGCTTGACATCAAGCCGTGGTTTTGTGCACGAGGGCGGTAAAGGGGAATGACGTTTAGCTACTCCATTCTTTTCATTCGATCACACCAGACGCTCACAGGCACTGTGTACGCACAGAGCCGTGCGTTCGGTTCAACGTCTGATGGCTGTCACCACCAAAAAGGACGAAAAAAAAAAGGGCAACGACACACAACGTCAGAGGCGCAGGCACCATGGTAGGCCGTAACTACACCCCACGCGCACGGAGGGGGGTATGCGTTCAGTCGCTACTTCCTGCGCGGGTCCGTTACCAGAAAGGCGCCCAGCCGGTGAGGTAAGCATCGGCGAGGTTGTCGAGGCTGGTCGCTTCCTGAATGAGCCTGTGTACCTGTCGGGGGACGTCAAGGCAGTCGGCTCCACCGGTGAGCACACGCAGGGAGAGGTATGTGGTGAGGAACGGCATATCCACCGGATCTGTTGGCGACTCGGAGATTTGAATGTTGTTGCCGTTGTTGGTGTTTGATCCCCAGGAAGAGCCCATGTCTGCATCACGACGGTTACTCCGTGCGAAGGAGAAGGAGCTGTTCACAACGCCGAAGTCCTGCCCAGTGAGCTTCGCGTGCACACGGGCAAGCGCCAAATCGCCTTGTTGATTGCGGGTTTCCTCCTCACCATCCATGAGAGTGCCGCCCAGTGCCGCTTGGGTATTGAGCGACGCCTTAGCGAAGGACTTGGACAGCTGCATCGGCCGCTCCGTTGTTGTCTGTGAGTTGTCCTTGAGAATGGCCGGCTGCGTGTCTGCCACGTTTGCGCCGGCTTCCGCGTCTTGGGACACAGCACCGCCGTTCCGATCCACATCATTCGCGGTGAGGCGCCAGTTGATCAGTGGATCGTAGATGAAAGCCTCCAGCATCGACAGTAGATTCTCGCTGTACTTGCGCAGATTCTTCATGACCATCTCACTGGTGAGTCGATACACACCGTCAACGCCAGACACGCCGAGTGACTTGACAAGCAGCCGCGTCAGGCGAAATGGCACGGCCTCAGCGTAGAGGGCACGATGCATTGCCACCTCGAAGCAGTCGCCAAAATCGATGTGCACAACGGTACCCGTCTCAGACAGCATAAGGTTGTTGAGATGACGATCACCGAGACCCAGAACATAGCCCACCATGGACATGGCAGCGAGCGTGTGGCCATACTCCTCTCGGTACGACAGCCACTGCTCACATGTATCGTTGCGGTCCCACATGATCTTCTTCAGCTCGTCGTCTGGCGTCTCCACGACGGCATAGCCAAGTAGAGCCTTCCGTTGCTGCTTGCTCAACCGGTGGTACTCGTCGACCTGGCGAAGACCTCCCTTCTTCAAAATGAGGTTGACTTCTTCGTAGATGGACACGCCGTTGTCGCGTCGGTGAGTCTCTAGCATTTTGTAAATTGTCTCGGTGTTCTCCACCCACCCGATGATGCCAACGTTGTCCGTGAGTGGAATCACAGCATACATGGGGATCGACAGGCCGATTGAGCTGGCAGAGCTGTCAAGGAGAAATATTTTGTCGATGAGGCCGATGAACTGCATGACGCGCTCGTCTTGACGCATGTCCTCGTGGCCCTTGAGCAAGAAGCGGTACTTGTTGCCGTTGGAAGCATCCACACCAAAGCGGCGCGGCTTCTGCTTGGACGGCATGACATACACGCGCGGGTGGAAGCGCCGGATCGTGATCTGCTCCTTACCGTGCTCAAAGGTACCAGGAACGTCCACAATGCTGTCGCGCACGCTGTCCAGAATCGGCGAAACGTCGGTGATCGAAAGGCGTCGCTCGCCAAGCATCTTGTTCAGTTGCACGTACACCTGCTTCAGGAAGGCCCACGCGCGCTCCAGTGATTTCTCCTCCAGTGCCACGCGGGCCCGTCGGAGGGTCTGGCCAAACGTCTTTTCAAAGTTGCGCTCATTCGGCGTGACAGCGTGGTCAAGCTCACTGTACAGTGGAGCAAATATGCGGGTAATAGCGTCAATGTTGTCGGGCTTGAAGGCGGCCTGTTGGATAGCCGTGTGCCACTTTTCTGTCCAAAGAATCGCCATACGCACCATCTCGTTGCTGATCAGCGACGCTTCTTCCACGATCTGCTTGTTGTTCACACGAATGCCACCAAGAACGCGCTCAGCCATGAGGCGACGCACCGCGTCGGGGGATTTCTCCGCCACCGTGAGCGGGTAGATGAGGGCTTGTGGGTAGTGAGTGCCGACCTGGATGAGCAGGTCTGTGAGAATGGCGCGTGCCATCTTGGCAGTGATACCGATACGGGCGATCAGTTGAGGAATCACCGTCAGCCACACATGGTCCTCGAGGAGCTGAATGCCGTGGTGGACGGCTTCGTTCAACTGTGGGACGTTACTGTGGGCAAACCAGATCGCAAGGATGCGCAGGACATCCTGCGTGACGCTGTTTGAGTGTTCACTCGAGAGTTGCACAGACTTGAAGAGCGCGATGACAGACGATATGTGGTGATCTGTCTGGACCTCTTGTGGAGTGGTCGGGTCGCGTGACAAGTCGTAATGCAAAATTCCCAGGGAGTGAAACGCCGCGCTGTTGTTAGGACTCAGGTCGGTGGCGCGCATCAGCTCATCAATGGCCTCGTCGCCGCGTTCCGGGTGGAGAGACATGGTCCACTCTCCGAGAAGAAGCCAACAATACCCCCACCATGCCGCCCCCTCGTCCTCTGGACTCACGTCAACAGAATGAAGAACGTGTGTCAACAGTGTGTAAGTCTCCTGGCGATCTTCGGTGGCGTGCATGTAACGGGCGTAGGCGTGAATCACCTCGGGTGCCTGCTCGCACAGCATACCGACGGTGACCGAGGGTCCTAGCAACTTGTGCAGCATATCGCCGGCAACTGCGTACCATTGACTCTTGGTGAGTGCCTGAATCACAGCCACCTGTGATGACACATCCTCGCGCGGGTCAAGTACTAGCGAGTTGATCGACGCAACCGTCTTCAGCGGCTCGGGGCGCGGCGCCATGAGACTCAGCCGGTGGCACCACAAGTCCTTGAGCATCTCCTTTCGATCCTCGTTGGACTTTGTGAAGGAGACCAGCTCTTCAAAGTGTCGGAGGTGCTGCAACTCCACAAGCGCGTCGTATGCACGTTCATAGCTCTCGTTGAAGGATTCAGTGAACGTCTCCAGCATACCCTCTCGGCATGCTTCGGTGAACTCAAGAAGGGCTTCGTACTCGCCTGAGCGGAACAAAGCGGCGCACCGTTCCACCACGCAGAACTGTTCGCGCATCTCTGGCTGACTAGCGAGCTCGTCAAAGTCGCCCCAGTGCCCGAGCGCGAAGGCCGCCTTGGCACGGAGTGGAGCAACAAGCTTCTGCCCTTCCTCCCCAATGACCGACCAGTACTTGTGCGAGACGTCGCTGACCTTGCCAAGCTGGCCGAGCTTATCCTCGCAGCGCAGCACGCCGACGAGTGCATCCATATCGACACTGCCGTCGTCCTTGACGATGCGTGAGCGATAGCGCGCGAGGGCCTCGGACCACCAGTGCAGTTGCTCCAACGAACTAACACCTTCCGCGCAGAACTTTTCGGCAGTCATGATCGACTCGGATATGTTCTTCGTAATGAATCGCACAAGACCGTTTGCCTCCATGAAGAGATTCAGGTGGCCGTAGAACTCAATCAAGTGCTCAATAACGGTCGTCAGCTGCTCCATCGTTTCGCGGCGCACTGTGCTGTTGGTCCGGTCGCCTCCCTTCTTCTCCTCACGCCACTGGTTGTACAACAAGTCGAAGTAGGCTTCGCTGAAGTAAATCGCCTTGGCATGCATCATGGACGAGAACGCCACGCGCGAGAGAGTCTTGAGGTCAATCAGCTCCTTCTGCTCCATCTTCTCACGGGTCTCTTCGACGTAACGAACCGCCAGCTCAATGCGGTTGTGGCCCTCAATGACGCCGCGAATCTCACTCACCGCCGTCACAGGGTTACCGTTAATCGCGAGCAGCTGGCCCCCAAGCGGCACGTTGGCTTTGGCACCTAGTCCACCTGGTGCCAGCTTCGTGACGACGATGCCGCGTGATGGGTCTTGGTCGTAGTTGATTCCGAACTTGACGGTCCCGTCTGGCCGCTCAACGACAAAGATGGCCTCCTTTGTCGTGCTGATGAGCTTGGCCTTCTGCTCCCCTCTCTCCGACTCCATAAACTCGGCCACGCCGAACATGATCTGCCTAATGTCGTTCGGTGCGTCTTGGAGGGCACGCGTGAAGGCACTCATGAGCTCGTGTCTCGCCGCGGCCGTGCACTGGCCCACAGCCGCCGCGACAGCGAAGGGGAAAAGGTCCCTGGACAGTTCACTGTTGCGACTGGCTAACGGCGCTGCAGAGCGCAACGGCGCGTACGGCGAGTTGCGTAAAAGCAGTACAGAGCTGTTGTGTACCCACACAATCCAACTCTGCTCGCGCTTCTTGCTCTTGGCGGAGGGAAGCATGGCAATCGTGTTGAATACGGATTCGTTGACGGTGCGCGGGCTCTCATCGCCTTGCTCGACCTTCAAGATGCCCAGCGTGCGCCGCAACGTGGACTTGGTGTCGTGTGCCTTGCGCAGAAACGCGTCGAACTGCGAATTCATGGTTGCGCCAGGCAAAAAGTGAAAACGCACGACGGACTGCCCGTTTGGGTGGGCGACACTGTCCACGCAAAAGCCGGCGAGCTCCGTTCGCAGCGCCTTTAGCATCTCGCCCTCAAAGTCGGCCTGTGACAGCCGTGGAAGGTGAGACGTGAGGAGCAGTGGATAGTCTGGGTTGAGGTCGTCGGTGCTGTGCGACGGCGTGGGCAATTTTGCACTGGTGGCGACCGACTTGACCAGAGAGACAAAGTAGCCGGCCTCGAAGCCATTCTGCACCGCCACCCGCTCGATCGGCAGCACGAACCGCTTCGCCGGCATCTTGACCGTGTCGATAAGCATGGCAAGTGTATTGAGGCCAAGGTCCATCTCTTCGCGGTTGTCGGAAAGCTCAATGTACCACATGATGGTGTGTACAATCTGCGCGCAGCAGTCCTTCACAAGTGCCATTTGCTTGACCATGACGAGGCGCAGAAATCCGAAACAGGCATCATTGATGTCCTTCATCTTGGCACGGCGGTCGGGTGGGGACGCCTTGGCGGGCTCAATGCACTGCAGCACGTGCGGCAGAATGAGCTGCAGATCTTTTTCGTACATGACAACCAGAAAAGACTCCAGAGCCTTCACGACTCGGAAGATGAGCTCCAAGTCGTTCTTGTTCTGTGAGAGGCGCTGGTGAATGAACTCAACCGCCCAGCGGTGATCCCGCATCTCCTGTGCAGGCAGACACTGCGCAAGGTGGTCGAGCAGCTCGACCACGTACGTGCTGAGTGGCCGCTGCGCCGCCTGTGGACGCGCGCAAAACTGCTGTATCGATTGCAGCACCTCGTAGCCTGTGTTGGGTGCGACGACGTCGCGCGATTGTCGCAGCACGACAGCCAGGTCAGACATGAGGCACAACACGAGCTCGTAAAGGTGAGGTTTCTCAGGGTCCGCAAGCCACAGTTGCAGTTGCGGAAACAGCTGTGCCAAGAGAGTAGCCTTTTGATTGCCGTGCACCTCTAGCAGCATCGCCCTGACAGTCGCGAGTGATTCTACCTGCAGACGTGGGTCCATGGTAAGTTGCATATCCTTGACAAAGTAGTACAGCAACACGGTCGGGTACCGTTCAGCCATGCGTGGGGAAATGCGCAGCCGGGGTCGACACTGGGCCAGCGCCGGTGTCACGACCTCGTCCTCCTCCTCAATCTCGTCGGACTCAAGCACACGTAGGACCGGACGCATCGTCACAACACTCACAGCGCCCAGTGTGCTAAGTGCCTTGAAGGCCGCCAAGAGAACGCCCTCCTCCTCCTCCGCTTCGCAGCGGACGATACGGGCGATGCTACGATACACCTCTACCCGCGTGTTCATGTCTGGGATAGGGACAGACGTCAAGACCGCGCAGAGAGTCTCCAGCCCTTGCCGCCGCCGCGGAGACGAATCGCCAACGTTGACGATGCGCAGCACCGGCTCGAGAAACTGCAGGCCGTCGCAGTGATTTTCGGGTCCAGAGTGGTCAAGGATGGACTGGACCAGCTCTAGCAGAGCGATCGACACACGATTGGAGATGAAGGGCTGCATCGACAGTCTCTTGAGTGCGACAGACTCCACCGTCTGCGAGGGGATGAGTAAGCAGTTGTGCTTTGCACACAGGCTAAGTAGTGTTGTCTTGTAAATAGCCTGGGACACCGACGCGTCCTGCAAATCAATGTCGCGCAGCATGTACTCCTCAGAAGGCAGCAGGTGGGGGCGCACGGTGGCCGGGTTGTACGGACAGAGCTGGCAGAGGAGGAGGAGGGCCTCATCGCGTGTCGCACGGTCAATGTCGTTTCGCGCCATGAAGAGCGCCTCCAAGTTGTCCGGTACGCTCAGGTAGGGAAAGAAGGCCTCTGTCAGGTTGTGTAGGGCGGCGAACCGGAGGTGCGCCATTCGGTCAGCGACGGCAACGTCGAGAATGCGCTCGACGGCGTAGTTGATCTGACTATTCACCATTTGTTTGCTGTGGCTCGTGAAGCTGTTCACCTCGCGGCCGTAGTTGCTGTTGGCCGCGGAGTCGCTGATGATGATGCCGCACAGTGAAATCACTGTTGTGATGGCCGCCGCCCGCACGTCAACGCCGTCGTGGAACATGAGGTCGATCGCGTCGTTCAGCTGGTTCGTGCGGTGCAGTGTACACAACAGAGGCAGTGAGCGAATGAGCACAGCCTCCTCGCGCTTGGGGTCCAAGCCAATGTTCAGTCGTCGCAGCTCAGGTCGGTTCATATCGACGCGGTCGCTGGCAAAGCGCAGCACGCCGTTCAGCTTGCCAAAGTTAACGTAGTTTTGGTCGCGCTGCAGATACTCTTCGACAAGACTGTAGATCGGATTCAAGTCGGCCTCGGGGTACTTCTTGCGAAGCTCCTCAATAACGGTGAAAATGAACGGATAGAAGGACAGGTGCTCAAGACAGGCCTGAAGTGCCAGCACGCACAGTGACACGTTGCGAATGTCCACGCCGTGCTGCATCGCCGTCAGCAGCACCTGCAGCGCAGGGATCGCCACGTCCGCCTCGTCTCGTCGGATGTAGTCCAAGAAACACGCAAACACGCGCTCATACCGGGCTGGGTCTCGGTAGCACATTGTGAAGGCGACCTTGCCGGTTGTGCAGGCGGCAATGCGGCGCGCGTCGGACGGGTGTGTGTTCCAATTATGGTCGACGAGAAACGACGAGATCGCCCCAAGATCCCACGGTACCGAGGAGAAACTAGAGGAGACAGCAAGACCGCCCAGCAGAGAGACGACACCAATGAGCTGACTCCGCTCAGTGACGGTCTCGATGTACCCAGTGACCAGATTGGCTATCGACGTCGCCATGGATGTCGTCACCTCGTAGTAGTTTTCGTCGCACATCCCCTTCAACAAGTTGAGAAGGGCATCACGGTGCCACCGCGACGGTGTGGCGACAGCCGACTTGAGTAGTACTTCGGCACTGCAGGTAACAATGAGGGAGTCGAGCAAGATGGGCGTGCGCTTGATGACAAAGGCGCTGCTCGTCACGATACGGGCCATCACTTCGCATGTCGCCGCTCGCACATTGAGGTCTTCACAGCCTTCCATCGAATAGAGGTAGTTCAGCTTGTCTTCGAGAAGCTCCATCGTGGTGCGCATATTTTCCTGCAGCGTTAGCACAATCAAGTCACAAATGGCGGCGCAGTTTTCACGTTCGGTGCATTTGAGTGCGCGGCGAATAAGGAGGTGCAAGCAGCGACGCCGCTTTTCGTGCTGGTCTTTCCAGGCAAGATCGAAGATGACCTCGAACGAGCGGCAGCCTTTCAGCACGGAGACTTCAAAGGACTCTTCCACGAGCTCAAGCAGATATGTCTGGAGACCTTCGCTGAGCTGGATTTCACTCGAGTGAACGAACAGAGTGTCCATGAGCGCACTTACGCACTCCTCAATGCGCGTGAGGCGACTGTCTGGTGCGCTATTCAAGTTCATGAAAATGGCAGCCATCTGCTGCTCCAGCGCATGCGCGCTGTCATTGCCAGCATGTCTCCAGGCTGCTGTGGCCCCAATGGTGGGGCTGCCGGGTAGCAGCTCCGACGTGCTCAGATCCTCCATGGTAATGGTCCAGTGCAGAACGATAAGGGGCGAATTGGTCTGTCACTGAGAGCGCCGAGGAAGGACAGCCGAAGCAGCCCCAACGGTGTGGCGACGGAGAAGAGAAAGACTAACGAATTGGGGGAGTCCGAGAACAAGTGCGACACAGGCGCAACAGGGGCACAGAGCAAACAGTGAGAAAATAATAATGACAGCGGCAGAAGAGCACAAGAACGAAAAGGAAGCGTGTGCGTGTGTGTGTCTGTGTGTGTGTGTGTGTGTCTGTGCGTCGGTGGGGGTGTCGGTGGGTGCTTGTAAGTGTGGCTGCACCGCACAAGCGCGAACCAAACAGTGATGACTGGTAGACAAACAAAACAAGTGGGTTGATCACCACAGAGTCAACGTGGAGCACAGATACGAGTGCGGGCGAATCTGTGAGAGTCCCGGTTCCGCTTCTGTTTGTGCCTTTTCTCTTGGGCTAGACTTCCTTCAAAACACGCACGCTACGAGGACTCCCACAGTGCCACGGCCACGTGACGAATGACCTTGCACGTGCAGTCACAGCGGGCACTAGGACACCCCGTGGTGAGGGGAGCGAAATGGGAGAAAGAAAAAAAAGTACTGTGAGACACACACGCGAACGGAACGACGGAAGGGATGTTTGGTATTCATGCGGTGTTTACGAAAGGCGGAGAGAGAAGGTGCGAGTGTAGAGAAGCGGTGAAATGACGCAGGAAGAGTGAGAGGGGGAGGAGGGGGCTGCCTCCCCACACAGAGGGCATCGTGCCATCTGATCGAAGAAGATGATCATCGACAAACGGAGCCGACGCATGAATCACCACTGCCGGGGACGGTAATCCACGTTGACAGTGAGGGTATTTTGGTTGGCCTGTTTGACGAGGCATCTCCATTTGTGTCATTGTCAGTGGGACGGTGACGCTCCGCGGCAACCGGAACAGGGAAAAGGGGTGACGGCACGAGTCAGCATGTTGACCGAGACAAGAACGACGCGCAGGGTGGGTAGAAAAAAAAAAAGGCACAAAACACACTGTAGAGTTGATAATAGCTTGGTCAAGCAAAGACAGATGAAAAAAAAAAGGAGAAACGGAAAGCAAGGGGAGAAAGCAACACCGTGCGGTGATCAGCTGTGCGATTCGGCACTTGGCAAGACGTAGGACACATTACCAGCAATGACAACAGAATCTCCGCCAAACCGCAGCACAGCGTGACGTACCCGCGGGGCCACACTGTAGGGGCTTCGTGTGTTGAGGAGAGGAATGACCACGGTATCCACCAGAGAACGCACATCGGCGAGCACTTGGCCGTCGAGATTGCCAATGTTGGACGCCATCACGGCCAAGTCGAGTTGTGTCATGCGGTTTATATGGAAAGCGAGTTGGTCTTGCGTAGCACCGGTGATGTGAATGTCTTGCGCGGATGCGGTCAAATTCACCTCCAGCACAATGAGCGGAACACGAGTCTCGTTGTCAGCCGCGCCAGTGTCGAGATGGAAGAAGTGTGCCATGAAGGTCGAGGACTCCTCGGGTACATCAGTACTTGCGGCGAGTGTGTGGCGTATATGTCGAACGGACCGCGGCGTGTCCACTCGCATAAGCACGCCGAACTGGAGTTTCTGTGTCCGCAGAACGGCCGATCCTCGCGAGTGTGCAGGGGAGGCGGCTGTTGGCGAGTTGAAGCGGAGCGTCGTGCGGCCTGCGTTCCCAGAGACAACCGCTTCCAGCGAGCAGTGAGGGCACAGGGTGGCGAGGGTCGGGAAGACGTCCGTGACGTCGTCAGTGGTCCAGTTTGAAGTGATGTGGAAGGTCAGGGCTTCGCGGCACCTGAGATCCTCGAGGTAGTTATTCACCGTGTACTCGGGTAGCTCGACAGCGAGGTCACGCACCGGAAGGGCGGACGCTGTCGATGTTGGCGGGGACGTGCGGCCGCGAATAAGGTCAGCAGACACCAAAAGTCTGTTTCGCTCCGCGAGAGGGTCAACGTAGAAAAAGAGGGGCAGCTCATTCAGCTGTTCGTTGAGCTGAGATTGCACCGATCCAGGTAGCTGTGTTTGAAGGGCTTCGATCGTTTTGCGTTCAACCATGGCGTTGATCTCGCCCATGAAGAGCTCGACAACACTCTTTGCGACGCGGCACATCGCAGAGTCCAGTCGATGATCGAAGGTGAAATTACCATCCGTCAGCGTCGCTTCGCTTAGCTCTGTGTATGGTGTGCCGTTGTCGAAGTGGTGTAAACGGAACGGCATCGATAAGGTCATGTTCGTCATGTTCGCCCAGAACACACCGCGACACGTGGAGAGCAACACGTGGGCGGTGAAGTTGGTTTCACCAATAACCACGCCGACGCCACGCGCCTCAGCGATGTGGAACGGTGTGGATGGCACTGCCAGGCGGATACTGAGGTTCCTCAGGGAGAAATTGGCAAGGTTCATCGACTCGACATCAGCATGTTCGACTTGCTGCGGGGGAATCGTGATGTTGCGCACGGCGCGCTCCACCGACGGTGTCTCAGCCGAAAGTACTTCGTTGATGAACGACTCGGTGACCGCAACGGAAGTGTTGGCAAGGCGCCACTGGCACGTGTGATTGCCGATAACAGGGGTGTGTGGCATAGTCACACTGTCCGCGTGAGAGTGCCACCCCATGGGCAGCAAACGCATGTTCAGCAAACCCACCAGCGCAACGCTGGCAAGACACAGTAGCGCTCGGCACCACGGCACCCATCGGCGACGTTTCGGTGGGAGCGAATGTGACGAGGTGAGCGATGGCATGGCTTCACTGGGGTGGGGGTAGCAGAGCCGAGGCAACAAGAAGCGAGAGGGAGGAGAGAAACAGGAGAATGAGGGGACACATGAAAACCTCTGCTGTGAGCACCGACAAGCATGAAGAAAAAAAAAGACCAGAAGCCGGCATCACGCTGCTGCGATGTGCATTTGTGTGAGTGAGCGCGAAAGGGCGAGACAGATATTGTCTCCTCTATGACTCACATGTCCGTGGTCAAATCGGCGTAAAAAAAAAAAATCTCAGCGCACCCACGCTAAATGTCTGCCCGCGAGTCAGTATCGACCTCATCGACTGTGATGGAGCACCGTGGGTAGTGGGAGTTGAGAGCGCTCCAGTCCTTTTGTGTATGTTTTGCGTGAGACACATATTCGCCACCGTGATCGTCATGGCACACATCGCAAAGCTGTTGTCAACTGGCAGATGACGCGACGAGAGAGAGCAGCCGAGCGTGCATGGGGGAAGAACTCGTGACACGAAGCAAGAGGGCGTCGTTCGGCAAATCGTCATCTTGTGTGTGTTTGTGTGGGGGGAGGGGGGCTCTTGCGCTCTACGTCAGGGGCGTGATTCCCCCGTACGTGTGACGTCCACCGCAATTGGCAGTGGAGTAGCGCAGCGTGTAGCACGTCATCTTCTCGAACTGCTCCGGCGGCGGGCCGGTGTGGTCAATGGAGTGCTGCAGCACTTCGTAGAGGAGAAATTGGGCAGGCACAAGAGCGGCTTCACGGCACAAGATGGAGTCGACCGGTTTTCTTGGCGCTGGTATCGGGTGGGACCCAAGCGGTGCGAGGGGTGGTGTGGAAACGGGTGTTTGGGCAGAGGTCATAGTCGCGACAAGGCGACGAACAACGCTGGCGACGTGCTTAAGGGTTTCATCAGCGTCGTTCGGGCCAATGTAGTCCTCCACGAGGATGGCCTGTGAGAACTGCTTCATGACCGAGACGGGATTATTCTCAATGAGCAGGACACGCTCCAACGGCCTGTTCAACAGCGAGAGGTCCTTGCAACAGTCCTTGTCTTCCGAGTACCAGCGGCGGTGTCGGCTGATGACGTGGTGATACCAATCAGCACGTCCACACACCACACTGATTTTGCGCAGAATCGGGTTCACGTATTCGGCCATGCCCGCAGTCCACACAATCACCTCGCAATGTAGGGCCGCGCAGAGATCCAACAAGTCCTTCACGTACGGCCTGACGTTAATCTCGTCGTCGCGCGCCGAGACGAGTGTCTCGTCAATGTCAAACACAATCGTCAATGGTCCCAAGGGCTGGCCACCAGACAACCACTCCCCCTGCAGCGGGCCCAGAAGGTATCGATGGGTGACGTTCTTCCTTCTTGAAGGCCTGCCAGCGTTTTTGGCACGCAACGCCGCCATCGTCGTCTCTTGTGAGTCCAACGTCTGCGAGCTGTGAGAAGGCGTCATGCGGGCAGAGCTTGTTGTTGTACGAGCCTCCTTTCGCGCCGAACGCTTGCGGAGAGGAGCCTCACGACGCACCTGACGTGCAAAGTTGCTGACATTGGCAACGAGGAAAGGGGAGGTGGTGATTTGGTCTCCCAGTGAACCGGTCGAGTAGGAAAGAGCGCACTGCTCACTCGTGTCGTCGCCCTCGTCATCGTCGGAGTCGAGAAGGTAGCTTTGCATGGCAGAGTTCCACAGGTCGTGGTCGGAATACTCCGAGTCGCTGTCATCTTCCATTGATGTCGCGGAGCGGCAGCTGCCAAATGCGCTCGTCATGTCTTCATGCTCTGCTTGGACAGGGACACGGTGGATGTCGTCGTCGGCGTGGGACGCGTCGCTGTCCCCCTCTGATTCCTCATTCAACGGCGGTGGCGGCTGCAGGGACGGGGCGGGCAGAGCGGCGACGTGCTGGCCCTGTCCACGTGGCGGGCGCCTCTGAAAGCAGTTGGTACTCGTTTGCGTGATGGTGAACAGCGACGACGTGGAGGCCGGACGGCGCACAGGCATGCGCTTGTGAATTGGTGGAGAGCCAGTACCGCCTGTGCCGCTAGGAGGAGAGGAGTTCATGATTATCTACCTTGGTGTGCACAGACACACGCGGATGGTCACCCCTACAAGACAAAAACGCAGCAGGCAGAAGGAAGACAGTGAACAACCACCGACATGGAGAATGCAAGGGAGGCGCAGCATGTTGGGGGAGAAGCGGGACTTGCAACCAAGGCACGGACAACATGGAGCGGCAAGCAGGGAAGGAGCCGTAGCGGCTAGAACAGTTGAGGATGGAGCGTTGAGAGGGAATTTCGACTCGTAGACGATGCCTCTGTTTGGGAGTAAGAGCACGCATTCCGCCATTCATAGCCTCCGCTTCGACCCGCCAATTCTTTCTCCTGCGCGGTTCGGATAGCCGTGACCACTGGGTGTCAGCGGCTGCTGCCCTCATCCGCGTATTTGCCCCACCCTGTTGCGGTAGAACAAGTTTGTAAACTCGTTTACGTGTGCACGACGCTCTTGTTGCTGTTGTTGTTGTTGTGGACTGTTGAGTATGTGTGTGTGTGTATGTGTGTGTGAACGACACGTTGGTGTGAAGTGTGAGCCACGGTTTCACGTTGCTTGTGGCCATTTTGTAGAGAGTGGGTGGACGAACGTTCAGTGACTGCTGCCACTCTGCGCCACCGTTTGGTAGCACCGCGCAGCGAACAGCCAAGGCCGTGTCGGAAGTGCGGGAGCACTTGATTGAGGAGTGCGCGCCACGTGACTGCATCCTCCCTCCCGTCTCGTTCGCTCGCCCTATTTGGTGAACACACCCTCTTCTTCGAGCTCCCGTTTTCGAATACGCTCATCCCGTGCTTCCACTTTTCGTTGGCTCTCCGATGAGACATCGTAGGGATTGCCGCGGAGTCTGTAGCGCGGGTTAATGGCATTCATCTTGCACAACGTCCAGTTACGCCGTTCAAGGAAGCACTCGCTGGCACTCACGCACTCTTCGATGTCTTGCTTCTCCTCGAAGCACTTTGTCATCACGATGCACTCGATCAGCGCATTTTTTGGCCTCCAGCAAATCGATTTGTTCTCCTTTTCCATGATAGAGAGTACTAGCACAATGACGAGTGAATGAGCCGCTGACGCTGACTGTGACGGCACGCGTTGCGGTACGCGGCCTCAATGAGTTGTCCAGAAGCAAAAATGTCACACGCAAACGTGAAACGACAGGGAAAAAAAGAGAAAAAGGTCGAGACAGACTCACGCAACGAGCACAGAGAGGACGACTGCTGACTTGTTAGTCACTGGAGCGCAGAAAAAAATCAAGAGGAAGAAGAGGGAACGAAAGGTGACGTATGACCGCAGGCGTGCACAGAAAGAAGGTGACATTGCGTGCAAAGGTAAGGTTGGTGAAGGCGAGGACGAAGCCACAGACTTGGCGACGCATCACCACGAAGCGGAGCCCCGCCGCGCGTACAGTCGGCACACATAAACAGTGAACAACGAATTCCACCAATAATACTTCGTGTTCTTCAGTGAGTGCGAAGAGACCAGTCCATGACAATAATCACACACACACACACACACACGCACACACAAACGTTCGCGGACGGTTACTTCGACGATATTGGTCGGACGGACGAGAGAGCTAAAGGCACCAAAAACAAAAAGAGAAACAGAACTGTCGATTGCCTCCTGAGTCGTGTGTGTGCGCAACTGGTGCCGTCACAAGTTAGCCTTCCCTGTTCACGACGTGTCGCTACCGGAGGCATGCGGGAGCGTAGAATCCGGAACCAGAACCTCGACGGGTGACTTGGGGAAGCGTACACGGGCGACAGTGCCGTGCCCAACTTCCGAGTACACGCGGATGGAACCGCCCCACATATCCATGTACACCTTCGATATCGGTAGGCCGACGCCAAACCCACCCAGGTGACTCTCGTAGTGCTCACTCGTCGTCCAGCCGAATTTCCAAATGTCATCGGCGTGAGCGGGCGAAATACCGTGCGCCTCGTCGACAAAGTCGACAACGACCCAGCGGTCATCCTCTGCGTACCGCATCGTCACTGCCACCTCGTTTTGCACTTTGAGCGAGGCCACACACGCGTTCTTGAGCAGCTCACGGAAGGTGTAGGCGAGGTGACCCTCGACGGAGTACACGCGGTCGCTCACCGCAGGCAACTGCGCAGGTTCGACGACGTCACGTCCGTCGTCGTGCTCTGCGCTGGAACTGAGAAACTTCCCGGGGGGCGGGGTAGACAGAATAGAGGCGTCCTCTTCCACATGGAATGTCACTGTGACGTTGTCAGAGGGGTGGCTGGACACCTTGGAGTACAAGTCAGCCACCACTTCGCAGGCTTCCTTGAGGACCTCGCGGATATTTGTGGCATCGTTCACAATGGACACGTACAAGTCCGGCCTTGTTACGTGTAGGAGGTGCTCGTGCAAGACACGCCACGCCACGCGACGACGACAAAACCACGAAAACCAGTGGTTGAGCCCGGCGGAGCGGATGGCGATTTCGTTCACCATGATATTCAGCAACGGCTGCTGCGGGCGCAGGATCTGAAGGCTGACCTCGAACGGGGTGTTGTCCAAATTGATGCGACCCTCTGAGAGGGCTCGCTCCGCATCGCTGAGTGTGCTAAACGGCTCCACGGGCCGTCCAGGTCGTCCCTCATCGGTGAAGTCCGCCAGCCGCTTGGACGCGGACGAACTGCTGGATGTGCCCATCGTGTCCGGATCCGCGAACAGGGGGCTGTCGTCGTCTGTGTTGGTCAGCTGCGTAGGGAGGCGATGGCAGCCGTGGGCGCTGCAACTCATGGTCACTGTGCCAAGGTCCAGCTTAGGGTAGATACTGCTGGCGTGACTGGCCAGTTCCTCGTTGTGCTTCTCCTGCTGCTCAACATACTGCCTGGCGAGCACCTCAAGGCCAGTACAAAAGTGGAACTCTCGTGCACTAAAGGTTCGTGCCCACCGCAAACGTGCCGCGTTGGCGCTGGCCAAGCTCGACAGAATGAGCGGGTCTTCGAACGACCGCAGCGACCGTGCGGTGCGGACGGCGAGCTCGTCGGTACCAGCAATGATAGCCTTATGGCGAGAACGGTGCCAGTGACTCATGCGAGCGACAATCATCGGCCGCTGAGCGGTCGCGAGGCAACGCTTCAGAGCCGCCACTTGATCCGTTGCGATCGAGCCCAGTTGTTCCGTATGTTGCCGTGTCATCTTCTCGGGCAACCTTCTGTGTGCATCAAACAAAACAATAAAAATGGGAAGAAAGGAACGCAATCAGGTGGTGCGAGACAAAGACACCGGAGGGGGAACTGGGTGTTCGCCGGTGCTGCCACGACGAAGCGGCCGACGGGTCACACGGCGGTGGCGCAGCAAGGACCAACGCAAAGAAGAAGAAGAGGGGAGTGAAGGGGGTTGACACGACCGGCGTAGTGACGTGTGAAGGCAGAAGACTCCTGCATTGTGAAGCAGCAGTGTGGCAGACGCACGTGGCCGACGCAGACCTCCTAGAACTTGCCGTATTGTTCCACGGCAGCCTTGAGGGCCAACGAAGAGAACGGAGCGGGGGTGGGGAAGGAGGAAGAGAAACCGCGGCGGGCATGGTCAATGCACCCTAGGGCGACCACAATTGAAATATTCTCTTTTTTTTTCTCTTTCCTGCCAGAAGTGCGGATGGTTTGTCCTCCACCGTCGCCCACAGAGCTAAGTACGCTGAGCGGCGCAATTTGTTTTTCTCTCGCTCGCTTGTTTCACTCGAAGGGCATTCGAAGGATTTTGTTCGACTGGTTGTTGGTGATAGTGACTCGCACGGCTTTTTTTTTTCCCAACGTGCTGAGCTTGCCTGTGCGGAGTGCTGGTGCGTTGAGGAGAGGTAGAGGGAGAGAGAAAGATTCGCGGAGAGATCCTCCGGTCTCCCTCAGAAGCTCCAACGCCTCGCCTCCCGCTGGCTTCCTTTTTGCGATAAAAGTGGTGGATCATCAACGGAGGTACGTCTCCAAGGCGTTGTCGCACTGGTTTCCTACACATTGGAACCCACCAGTCACGAGGGCGGTACGCACACTGTTGGCCAGACTCGTAAGATCACGCTCGGCCATGATGTTTTCACTGGACATCACCAGCCGCCAGAAGACCGTCTTGCCCTTCTCGTCCATCCACTGCTGAAGTGCCATGTTCACGTCCAGCGGCTCCTGCAGGTAGTAAATGGGTCCCGTGAGCACCACGCGGTACAACCACGATTTCTGCACATCCACGCGCGGACTCTTGCTGGAGACCTGGCGGAAGGCGGGAAAGAGGACCTGCATCTGAGGAAAGGTGGACACGCGGTCCTTGTCACCTGTAATGAGCGCACTCTCGAACATGTACTTGCGGGTCTGGTTTGCCAGTGTCAAGGCCTTTGTGTGGAAAGAAATGCGCTCGTTATCGACGTTTGGCAGCACTTCCATGGAGAGAGTGGGGTACGAGTCACACAGGTGCTCAAAGAGCGCGCGGAGCTCGTAGCGATAAACGGTGCCGTCTGAGCGGCGCAACAGGCGGAACCCATTCGCTGCAATAACACCGTCCGGCGTGTCGAGGACATCCAGTGTTTTGAGCTTATCTGCTGAGTCCTTTGCGCCACTGTCCCACTCGCTTGAGAGAGTGCGCAGGACATTGTTGACAGATTCGGCGATGTCCGTCGCGGTAGCCTCCGGTCGAAGAAACTGCTCGAAAAGAGCCTGATGGACACGTTCTTGACAACTCGAGCCACGGCTCTGCACCCCGGCCAGCAAAATCACGAACGCCACCAGTACGACACTGAACGCGAGAAGAAACGTGACAACACGCCGCTGCATTGCCATCACTCGGCGATGCACCGCACCCTGTGAATCCTTCTCCACTGCACCCATCTTTTTTGGTTTTTAGTTTCTGTGGGCGCGTGAGAACGATAAAGCAACGAAAGGGGAAGCGGATTAACGCGATCGCGTGTTTAAGAAAAAAAGAAACAGAAGTGAACTTTAAAAAAAAGAAGGGAATGCCTTAGTAATGTGGCTCGTGTTCCCGCTTTCACACAAGGAGAGAAAGAGAGAGAAAGCCGAATGAGCAGGATGGGTGAGTACGATCAATGGGCACGTGGCCAACCGCACATACGTTTCACGAATGCACGACAACTGCAGTGTGGCTGTTGGGTGTGCTGGAGGACACGGCGACGTGCGTGCGTTGTCGGGGCCCGGTGAGGCAGTCGCGTACGTGCTACTGGGCACCGGCATTTGCTTCCCGACGGGCGCACAGCACACGTTACGCCGCGCGCAGCCAGGTCGGAAGCAACGGCGCTGTCGATGGCGGTGCCGACCAGCGCGTGCTGGGCATGTTGGCTCGCGCAGTCCTAGGCCACTCGTTCAGGCTCTGTCTCAGAACACGTACATGTGTATCTAAGCGTCGCCTTCGTACTCTTGATGTTTCTTCGGTTAATGTGAGAGACACCTTTTTGAGGTGTTCTCAAGTATTTACATCTGACTTTGGTACGCAATGCCAGCGAGCCAAAAAAAAAAAAGCGCGAGCTCGCATACTACTCACAGTGCGTGACAACGTCGCGGCGTTGACTGACTGAAAACCTTCATTCATCCCTTTTCCGTGCTTGCGAGGCGACGCTTACTCGCGCACCGCAAAGAACAAACAACGAAACAAAAACAAAACGTCCCGCCACGAAACAAGAAAAGTAGGGTGCGCATCACGCAAGCGTCACTGAAAAACAGAAAAACGAAAAACAAAACACCAACGGCTAGTCGTCCGAGTCCAGCACCAGCGCGACCGACTCCAACGTCCACAGGGAGGAGTGCTCCTTGGTCGCGAGGTCTGCCGTGAAGACCATGCCCACGCCTGCCGCGTTTCGGCGCTCAGACGTCACGTACACTGGCGTCTTGAACGTGCCCACACTCTTCACGCGTGACGACTCGGTGGGCACGATTTGCATGACTGGCATCTCGCAAATCAGCTGCTTCTTGCGCTGTGGAGCGAGTTGGTGCTTTTCTGTGTCCCAGCGCGCGCCTTCGAGGAATAAGCCAGAGACATAGGCGCCGTCCTTCGGGTAGCCGGTGACGTCGGCAGGGGTCTGGAAAGACGTGACCGTCGTCACAGTAGTCGAACGGTCCAATGGCCACTTGTATTTGCGGCACATGACTTGGACAAGAGCGGAGATGTACGAGTCTGGCACCATGAGTCCTGAGAGCCACATGCACTTGGGCTCGCCGTTCACGCTCCACTGGGTGTACTGCTGATGGCGGCGTTGGAAGTGCGCGAGCCAGCGGCCGAGGTTCTTGCGCGTGGCAGGTGCGTACTGCCGCCACGACGAAGGCAGCTGGCCGTTGTTGAGCGCCGAAGCCAACTCATCGAGGTGCTGGCTCATACCGATGACGCCCGCCAGTGCCTTCTGTAGCTCCTTGAGCGACACCACCATGACGTTCACCAGACGGTTCCACCGCTCCACCTCTTGCAGCAAGACAACCTGAGTCGGCTGCACGCTGTCGTGCCCATTTTCATGCGCACGCTCGTTCTCCTTCCTGACAACTTGCTTCTGATCAAACGGCTTCGGTACTTGTGCGAGAATGTCCTCAGTGATCTTGAGCAGCATGTCCTCGCGCGAGCTCCCCGCAGAGGCGGCGCCACCAGAGCGTGGCATCAACTCAAGCAGACTCGCCCACATCGACTCCGTGGCGTTGCGCAAGTAGCCGGTCTCGGCGTTGGGGTGCAGGCCAAAGACGTCGGGCGTGTTGCTGTTCGGGAAGCCATCAACGTGCTGGATCATCTGTGCCAGCGTGAGTCGCTTGCCCATGTCACAGCTCCCAGCTGGGAGACAGTAGTCCACTGTTTCGTCGAGGAAGAAGTGGAAGGGCTGAAAGCTGTCAAACAGAAAATCGCCAAAGTATTCTTCAAGGTACGTCTTGACGATGCGGCGGTCCATTCCGTCCGTCACACGGCCGCCGTACATGGCTTCACCCACCAGGTAGCGCAGCGTGTCCCACGGGATGGGGTCGTCATTGTGCGAGGCTTTGGTGAGGTACGTGTCAAGTAGGCGCATAGAGACGGTGAAGTCCGTTTCGTTGAAGTCGTACACGACGTTCCAGCCGATCTTGCCGTACTTGCGTCGCTCCTGCACCACCGCGTGAAAGAAGGAGAGCGTAAAGACGAGTGGCCGGAACGCCCAGTGCGGGCAGGCGTCCAGCTGATCCTCACTGACCTTGGAAAGCGTGTTCTTCATGTTCATCTTGAGGCCATTCGGTGGCTCGTTCACCACCTTGAGTGAGCGCTGGAGAATGCCCATAGGGAACTCCAGGCTAGGCTCGGTCGTGAGCCACAGGCGGAACTGGTCGTGCGGCTGCTGTTGATCCATCTTCTCCACCGTCTTTTCAAGCTCCTTCATCCACGCTGTGAGCAGGTGGCAGTTCTGTAGCAGAACCCAGTGGCCACGCACAGCACCCACTTCGACCATCTTCATCGCCTCCTCGCCCTGGCCTTGGCCGAGTGAAATGGAGCGCAACTTGTCCAAGCCAACCTCCTTTGCCGCCAGCTTGACGATCTCGTCCGTCGGGTTAGCACCGGGGGAAACGATGCACACCACCGGTGAGAAGCACGAGCTCTTGTCGAGGACGTCCTTGTACCGCAGGATTGGTGGCATGACAAAGCGCTCACCAAGCAAGTCGCAGCGGCTGATGAAGTTGGTGACACCGTTGTACACGCGATCGGCACGGAAACACCTCAGCAGACACAGGACCTGGAACTCGGATAACTTGGTGCCGTACCCGCACGGCAATTCCATGAGGGCCTCCTCGGGCCGATCGAGCGCGTTCCAGGCCTTCCACGCGTCGGCGTGAGCCTTGACCTCTTCCGGCAGCTCAGCGAAGACATCCAGCGAGCGGGACAGCTTGCAGGCGTCATTCCACTGTCGCTCTGTCAGCCAGTCCACGGGGCAGCTCGGATAGTCCTTCTCGGCCAACACACAGCCCCGCAGGAAGAACTCCAGCTCCGCCGGGGGAAGACGCTGCTGTTGAGTGAGAAGCCGGATAGCCATCTGCAGTGATAACATCAGCTTGTCCTTCTCGAAGATGCCCATGCAGACGTAGCAGTACAGGTTGTATGTGACCGCGTCGATGATGTTCTTGAGGCGATCTTGAATATCGAAGGACGCGTCGCTCTTGGTGATTGAGTAGCCAAACACATCGTGCAGAAACGCCGAGAGGGAGTACTCGTACATGGAGTTGATGGCCGACAGCTGCGAGATGATGAAGTACAGCACGGCGCCACGCTTTGCGGCCGGGCGGTACTGCTGGCGCGAAAGCTCCGTGGTGCGTGCCGTTTCCTTTGCCTGCTCCAGCTTGTGGCCCACCTCGGTGGCGCTGTTCTTGGTGTTCTCGAGGGTGGCGATCAGGTCATCGTTATCGAGGATGTTGCCCGTCGCGAGAGTGAGCTCGCGAATGAGGGTGTCCTCGAGCTCCTTCAGCTGCGCACGGCTCTCTGCCATGGTCTGAACCAACTCCTCAGACTGCCGCTGGAGGTCGCTGCGCTCGCTGGCCACGACGTAGTTCAGCAACTGTGACTCCAGCCCATCCTCCGTGACACCGTAGTTGATGACGATTGTCTTGCCGAACACTTCCGCGGCGTAGTTGGGGTTGGGCAGCTTTGTGCACAGGTACAGCTTGAAGTTGCTATCCCACGGGATGTCCTTGTCACCGATGCGGATGAGTCTCTGCCCGGACTCCATCTTGAACTGCGGGTCGAGGACGCTGTCGATGATTGGGTCAATGAACTCGTCCACGTTCTCAAACAGGAACGGGTTACCGTACTGGATGGCGAACTCAAGGCGCTTCAGAAAATCGGGATCGCTGAACGACGCCACCTCAAACCGTGGGTTCCCTTGGTGCTGGCGCTTGATCCAGTTCACCGCCTGCATCTGAGGGTCCACGCAGAGCGGAAAACGAATCTTGCCGGCGCGCTTGCCCTTGCCAGTATAGTCGTTACTCATGACAGTGAGCATGCCGTTCTGCACAGAGAGGTCGTCGGAGGGCAGGCCGTCGCTCGCCCACTGCGAGACAGCGACCTCGTCGGTCAACAAGCGGCGCACTTCGAAGTGTGCCGACATGGGAATCTGTCGCTCCTCCAGATCCGCGAGCCACATTGTTTGCGCCTCGGCGCGGTACGGAAAGGTGAACGCGCCAAGGTACGAGAGGAACGCGGCGGCGCCGAGGCAGTCGCCAATGAGCTGGGTACGCGAGGCCCCGAGTGTCTCCTTTTCATCGGACCACCGCGTCCGCTCGGATCCAAAGCCATCGATCAGCTTCCGGGCAGCGTTGAGACGACGCTCCATGACAGACTTCTCCTCTTGAAGCTGGCGCGCCTCGCGCATGCCAGCCTCCAGCTGCTCCTCCAGCCGCCGCAAGCTCTCCGTAAGCTGGTCAATCTCGTCGCGAATGGCTTCGAGCTGTTGCTCCGCCTTCTCTTGAGCGGCCTGCAGCTGCCGGACGCGTTCTTGCTTGGGAAACACCTCCTTCGCGACGTTCCAGTATTGCTTCATCGCCTCCACCCAAATCATCAGGCCGGAGGCCGCCATACTCACCTTCTTCAGATCATTTGAGTTGACAGGGAACTCCTTCAGGATCTTGTTGATTTCATTCATCTTGGACTGATTCAGCGTTGGCGTGAGCTTGTCAATGTCCACCAGCGAGCGGATAAAGTCGCTCTGGCCCATCATGATCTTGCCGGCTTCCCAGGTTGGCGTCACACCCTTGACGACGCACACCATGCGCACAACCGCGACGACGTTCACAGGAGGCTTTGCAAATGAACGGAGTTCCGTGATGCTCTTGGGGTTGATGTGCCGCACGGCCTCCATGGCTTCCTCCAGCGCGGGCATGGCTTGGTCAAGCACGACCTGCGCCTCGGCGGACTCCTTTTCAATCTCCTCACTCTGCACGCCGAGCTCGCCTTCCATTTGTAGTGCCTCCTCCTTGCGCTTCTCGTTCTTCATCTTCTGTTCGGTGATCTCGGCCGTCATCTGCTCATTGATGGCCTGCTTCTCGCGCAGCGTCACTTCCTTCTCCGCCAGCTCCTCCTGCAGCACCTTGACATCCTCCTGCGCACGGTGCAGTTTCTCGAGGCCAATGGTAAACTTCTGTACCAAGTCATCAATACTCTCCCGACGAGTCAGCAGCAACTTGGCGTAGTTGGCGACAAAGCCGAGAAAGTTCTTTGGGGTCACGTAGTTGTACCGCTTGAGTTCGTTGTGGTAGCGCGTTGAGAGATCGTCAGCGGTCATGTGAACGTGCACCATGTGGCGCACAATCGACTCGCGTAGTTCATCGGGCAGGTTCTCTTCCGCCAACAGTTTCGAGCCCACCGCCTCCAGCGCCTGTGCAGGCCACTTTTCGAACCAGTCAATCGTCGTGTTGTTGATGAGACTTGGGAAGTTGCGGCAGCGTGCGCGCAGGGCGTCACCCGAGGGGCTCATGGAGAGCACCACATGTAGATTGTCGCGGCAGCGAGACACGAACGCCGTCCACAGATTGTCCTTTGACGGAGCCAGACCTAGCGCAGCCACCTCCTCGGAGACGCTGTTGTACAGCGCGTCCTTCTCCTCTTCGGGAAAGAGTGCAGGTACCATGCCGGACGCCAGCATGTTGTTGATCAGTTCCAAAAAGCCCTCCTCCTTGACGTGGCCGTCCATGAAGAGGAAGACGACCTTCTCCTGCTGCACGCCGACACGCACGTACAGCTTCTTGAGGTCCTCGCGGAAGGCCTCCTCGTTGTAGTTGCGCGACAGCACAATCTCGAAGACGCCCATCTGGCAAATGGCGGCAGCGAGCTTCGTCAAGGACTGCTTGCCAGAGCCGCCGACGCCGACGAGCAGACAGTGTCCGCGTGGCAGCGAGAGGACTCGGGTGATGCGCAGAAGGTGCTCGAGAGCCATGTCGAACATGACGAGGTCTACCTTCTTGACCGGGGTGTTGATCTCCTCCATGATGGCCTCCACAAGCCGCCGTGGGGTCGTGAAGGACGGACCAAAGTCTTCGTACACGTGCTGCCGCTCAAACTCGCTGTCTGGGACGAAGTCACCAAAGTCACCGAAGCAAAGCGGGTTCTCCAGGGCGAGGTCTTTGCAGTCGCCAAAGTGATTGTCCACCTCCTTTGCGATGAGCGTGTTGACGAACTTCTTGTCCTGCAGGTCGTGCATGCGGTCAATGAACACGCGTGTCACCTCGTGACGCCAGAGGCGCACCAAAGAGGCGGTGCTGGTGAACTTGTCCGCCGTCGCACGGCACAGGCCCTCGTACACCCGCGACAGATCGCGCAGGTTGAAGATGTAGTGGAACTTGGCAGGCGTGGCAGGCAGCGCCGTCACGAGCTCCTGGTACAGGCGCAGCGTCATGCCGGTGATTGTCTCGGCGATGGGATGGGCATCGATCGGCAGCTGCTTGTACGCGTCCGAAAGAATTTGCGTGTAGATGGTGTGGATGGACTCGTCCTCTGGAAACGTAATGTTGAACACGGTGAAGAGGGATACAAAGCGGGGATCGAGCGCGTTGCGGCCACCGCCGGGTGGCGCCATGGCGGCGACGAACTGGGTGTCACGAACATTCTTGAACAGCAGGTCCTTGCGGTCGTACCACGACTGCTTCTCAATCAGCAGCTTCAAGAATGCAATGGGTTGCTGTGTACCGTAAGTATCAACCACGGGCATGTTGATGTCGTCGATGAACACAACGAGCCGCTTCTTGGCAGGGGGGCCGAGTACCGTATTCGTGCGCTTCTCCACGTTGTCCTCCATGGTGCGCTGCACGTCGAGGCTCGTGGTGCGCGAGCTGAAGTTCATCTCCAGGAGCATCTCCTCCAACTGAACGCCGCCATCGTCGCCGTCCGCATCGCCTGCCTCCATAGACCGCTGCTTGAGGCTTGCCAAGTAGGATTGAATCGTGACCGTCTTGGCCGTGCCGCTGTCACCGACAAAAAGCACAGGGGTGCGGTTCAAAACGATCTTGTTCAGCAGCCACATGTTGCGCTCCGTGTCGACTGTCGAGACGAGCAGGGAGCTGAACTTCTGGCCAGGCAGACGCTCAAACGGGCGGATGAGCACGTTCCACGGCTTCCAGCGACTGTCTTGGAGGTCGAAGAAGTAGTCGTACATCGTACGCCGTTCCGGCAACGAACCCGAGCCGACAAAGCGTGTGAGGTAGTTGTCGCCAACATCCTGCAGGTTCCAGCCGCTGATCTTCTTCAAGAAGGCATCAAAGCGCTGCCGATCTGCGGGTGACACGATGAGTGCGCCGACACTCCAGACGCAGGCGAAGATGAACACGCACTGCAGTGCGCGCGGCTCCAGCGCGGAGTCCTTGGGAGACACCGTATGCAGCATCGTCGCCAGCTGCTTGACCATGTTCAAGTCGCTCATCGGAATGACCAGCTTCGGTGGCGGCACCAGTTCCGTACCGTCGACACCATCCAGCACAAAGTCCAGCAGAGGCTGCACGAACTGGGCCACCAGCTCGTCGAGCGTCTCCTGCTCGTCACGTGGACGGGTCAACTTCCACGCGTGCATGAAGGGCTTCCAGCCGAGGTTGACGGGGTCTAAGAAGACCATACCGACCCGCGACACTGTGGCTGGTGACGCGTACTGCAGGTCACCCACTTCAAAGAGCAGTGAGCACTGCGGGTGCAGACGGATGCGTTCGCCGTTTGGCAGCGTCAGCAGCTTGTTGTCGTCCATAACGGAGTTCATGTCCTCCACCCACTTCGCATCCACATCGCCGTCGAAGATGACGTAGCGACGCTCACGTGCTGCGCCGTCTGTGGGGCGGTTGATGGCGCGGAAAATGTTGGAGAAGATACCGTCCGTCCAGTTGCGCGTCATGGGGTCCATCAGGCCATACAGCACCGACGTTGGCTGGGCCTTGGGGTTGATGACGTAGTACTTGGTGAGGAGCCCAAGCGCGGTTTGTGCCTTGCACAGCGTGTCAATGACAACAGATTTGCCGCCCCCGGTCGGACCCACCACCATGGACGTGTGGCGTGTCTGCATCGTTTCGTACAGCTGCACGACCTTGTCAATCTGCCTTGACTCAATCATGAAGGACTGCTCCTTGAGGACCTTGCTCGCGGCGCGCGCGAGGTTTTCTTGCGGCACACGCGTCGGGTCCAGGCCGGGGAAGAGATCACCGATGAGTCCCTTGAAGAGCGGCTCATCCTGGGCGATGAACTTCGGCGCGTTCATGTCACGCAGCGCACGCATCAGGACGCTCTCCTCGGACAGTTCCGGCGA
Organism: Wallacemonas sp. TrypX; assembly: GCA_030849625.1. Lineage (NCBI taxonomy): Eukaryota > Euglenozoa > Kinetoplastea > Trypanosomatida > Trypanosomatidae > Wallacemonas > Wallacemonas sp. TrypX. The sequence continues at coordinate 238,109 of JASANP010001152.1, read as the reverse complement.
GCCGCGCTTCAGTTGGCCAGCCATCACAAGCACCGCCTTGAGGGCACGCAGACCCCAGTCGTAGTGGTGCTGTTTGGAGAGCTGGCCCTTCGCAAGCGAGTAAAGCGTCACCATCTTCTTGGCCAGATCTCGCGCAGTTGTGAAGCCCTCGGAGAAGAGCATGTTCTCCGCGATGAGTTCCATGTCAGGCACGACCATCACAACGGGGCGGAAGAGCGCCTTCAGGTTGTCAGGGAGCTCGACACGGCCTGCGTAGCCCGGGTTCATTGTGATGAAAACGCCAACGGTAGAGACCAGGTTGATCTCCGTGTCACCAAAGAGGAAACGATCGACGCCAGCCCCGAGGGCTGCCTGAATGGAGCGAAGCTGCTCGGAGACGACGGAAAGAACGGGCAGTTCGATGCGGTTGAACTCGTCGAAGCAGCCCCACGAGCCAGCCTGAGAGAGGCCCGAAAAGATGGTGCCCATGGCCTTGTAGTCGAGGCCCTCGCCACAGTTGAACACGACGCACTGGATGGCCATGGCCTTGGCCAAGTCCTTCACCGACTCTGTCTTGCCCGTTCCGGCCGGCCCACCAGGCGCGCCGCCCAGGTAAAACGTCAAGGCCTGCGTCAGCGTCATGAAGCAGCGGTCAGTGAGAGGCGTGATGACAAGCCGTCCGTTGAGGCCCATGTACTCGAACCCGTACTTGAACTCACCTGTGCATTGCCGAATCATGCACGTGTCCGTGGTGCGGTCCCAGTAGAAACGAAGCTGCGACTCCCAGTCAAACTCTCGAGCATCGGTGACCGAGTCGCGAACGAAGCGGTCCACAATGTCGCGGCCGTGCACGTCGACGATGATGAGCGTGTTGATTTTCTTGCGATACTGCTTGTCGACGTCCTTGTCCATCTCAGTGACCAAGTTGACCAGCTGCGTGCTGAGCTTCCCGGAAAGATCCTTGACGGCGTTTTTCTTGCCTTTGCTGACCTCCTGGAAAGCATTCTCGATCTCGTACGTCCAGAACACCTTGGCGCCAGTGAGTGTGACCATGCCGTGGTACTTCTGCACCCAGTCCAGTCGGTCCATCTTGGGGTAGTAGAAGATGCCGGCCTTGAGCACGTCGTGCAGTGTCGAGCGGCTCTCAGTGAGCACCGCCTGCAGCCACTGTTCCACCGGCACGCCCTCGGTTTTGACCGGTGTAGTGAAGTCAAGCCTCTCGCCTTCCTGCGACTCCACGCCGCACACCGTTTCATCCACGTCGCTCTTGAAAATGAGACGCGCGCAGTTGTCAAACATCTTCAGCATATGATCCTGCGCCGACTTGGCACTGCTGGAGGCAAGGATGGAGAGAAGTTCATCATCGGAGATGAAGTAGAAGCGGGGGAACAGGCACCGCTTGGTCTCGAGGTAGTTCGAGAGATCCTTCTGGCACTCTTCGAGCTTCTCCTCAAGATAGCGCAGCTCGTCGAGGCGGCCGGCCACGTTGCAGCACTGGCTCACATTGGGTGCCTGGCTTGTGTCGTTCATGATGCGCACAAACTTCTTGTCGAGGTCGTTGAACTTGGCCGTCTCCTTCGGTAGCTGCTGTGCAATGTCGTCATTGCCCTTGAAGATCGACTCAAGGTACTGCCACTTCTGCTGCACTGTCACCCACACAGCGAGAACGTCGTTGATGTTAGCCAGCTTGCGCGTCCACAGCTTCACCTCCTCGATGAAGGGCTGTGCCCACTTCACGTTCGCAATGGACTGCATCTTGAGGATGTTGTCATCCACTGACTCCTGGATCTCGGTGGTGTCAGTGAGCACGTCACAGCGTACCTGCCCCTTGCGCGGTTCATACTTGACCGGCGCGAACTCTTTTGTAGCCCAAAACTCCTTGATACCGCGGATTTCTTGCTCCACACCTTGCTCGCGTGCAGCGGAGAGCACAATGTTGTCGATGTCTTCGTTGAAGCGGAACAGCTCCATGGCAATGAGGTCATCGAGGGTGATCTGCTCAAAGTTGAAGTCCTTGTTCGTCACCTGCATCAGCTCCTTCCAGTGGCGTGCCTTCAGTGCTGGGCTCTTGAGCTTCGCCAAGAACGGAAGTGAGCTCTGGAAGTTGAGGATCAGCTGTTGGATAGCCGGAAAAGGCTCAACGTCGCCGTACTGTTTGGAGAGCACGCGCGCTTGCTTGGCACGCTCCTCTGTGGTGCTCTGGAGGTCGTCGATGAGCAGATCCTTCCAGCTGCTACGGTTCCAGCGGCGCAGCACGGCCATCCACTGTTCGTACAGGTCGTACACGGCCTCCACCTTGGTCAGGTCCTCGTTGAGCAGCTGCAGGCTCTGGTGGCTAGTGAGTGGAAGGTCGAACAGCTTCTCAGCCTTGGTCAGCTGGTCGCGGCGCATCTGCAGCTCCGTCAGCCGCGTGCGCCAGCGTTTCTTCAGTTGGTTGCCTTCCATGAGATCGATGCCCTGGCGGCCTGGTCCTTTTGTCTTGTACTCATTGAGCGTCTTATCACCTTCGCGCAGGAAGCCGAGCACCTCCTCCTGCGTCAGCTCGCGGAACTGGTCCTTCTTTGGCTCGAGGGCCACACCGGTCTCACTGACACGCGCGAGCGTGCAGGCCCACATGTTGCGCAGGTTGTTCGCCTGCGCCAACTCATCAGCGTTCACCTTGACGCCAAAGTGCAGAAGAGAACTGTAGATGTACTCCATCTCCGTGATGTCCTGCTCCACCACTAGCGAGGCGCTCCGTGCATCGTGCATCACTTCAAGGACTGCCTTGAGGTCCTCAATGTCGTCGCACGGCCGCTCCAGGTCCGCGTTGATTTTGCAGATGTCGTTGAATCGCTTCAGCATCCGCACCCGCACGGTGTCGTTGAGTTGTGCGCCTTCCATGGCAATCCACTGCGCCACGTGGTCAACAAGTTCGGTGAAGAAGGGTGTCTCGTCACATCGCATGAAGCCAAAATCGTGCACGTGGTTCTCGCCGTCAAAGTCCGCGATCATGTTGAAGTACAGCTGAAACTTGGCGTCGTAATCGATCCAGCGGAAGTGGTTCTTGGCCTGCTGCTCGACAGAAATCTTCTTGTCGGCCAGGTACACGAAGCGGTACCTCTGTAGCATCTTCATGTTTGTCGCCAACGCGCCGAGGTGGGTTTGAATGGTGCGGTTAATGATGGCCTGCAGCTTGTACACCTGGGGCAAGCTGAAGATGTCTTGGTGGTAGGTGAAAAGCGTGGCGTACTCCTCCTCTGGTGGGCGGGGAATGATCTCACCCTGAGTGAACTCGATACACGTCCCGCGCATCCACCGCTGAAAGGCCTTGGTGGACTCGATGATGCCGGACTGAATCTTGTGGAAGGCCGTTGTGATCTCCTGTTGCTGTGGCGAGTAGGACGGCTCGGACGTCAAGAAGACAGTCACTTTGAAAAGTGGCGGACGCGCCGTACCTGCCGCAGAGCTGGACACGTAGCCCACCATCTTGGCGAATGCAGCGAGCGACTTGAGCACCATCGTGGTGAGGGCTTTCCAGATGCGTTGCTCCCAGTGAGCGTAGTAGCTCGCCAGGGAGGGGCATTTGCCCGTGTGGGTGCCAACGAGCTGGCTCTCGACCTTCGTGAGGAGCGGCTTGGCGGTGCGATAGGCACGCACGCAGCGCTCAATCAGCGCGACACGGCGGCGCTCGACAATATCCACGAGCGTCTGCAACTCGGGAAGCTCTCCTCCCGCCTGGAGCAGCTCCTTGTAGTCCGGCATGAGACGCGTCGCCGTGATTTTGTTCACGACCTGCGACTGAATATTGTTCGCGCTCTTGCGCACCTCACGGCTCACATTGCGGAACTTCGTGATGGCCTTTTCGCAGGCGGCAACAAAGTCGGGAATGCTGAGGCTGGTCCAGTTGATGTCGTGGAAACCTGGCTCCAACGCCATCTTCAACTCGCGAATGTTCTTGGCGAGGATGACGCGCTCCGAGCCTTCCAGGATACCGAGTTCGTAGTTGAAGCTCAGCAGCATGGTCTTCAGTGAGTCGACAAAGTTGTGGTAGGACTCGTCGTGCAGCGTAATGTGTAGTGCCTCCTGCGGCACCTCGAAGCCCAGTCGGTCGAGGTACTTGCTCTCACGAATGACGTCGAACACACGCGGGTCAAAGTTGATCACGTATGTGTCGTCTGTGTCCTTGCGCAGGATGTTTTGCTTGAGCGATGCGGTAGAGGTGTAGCGAATGTCTTCCCGCCACTGCAGAAACTGCTGCGTCGAGTACTCCTTCATGAGCCGCGACACCTCCACGTACTTGGCCTTGACCTGCTTGCCCATGTTCGTCGACAGCATCTTTTCCTGTTGAAAGCGCAGAATGGGCTTCTTGAGGCGCTGAAAGAGGGACATACTCCAGTGAATAGCGCCGGCGACGGGGGGCTGATTCTTGTTCAGTGGAGGGTGGCTGCGGTTGTCGAGGAAGATGCTCTGCACGTTTTCAATCTCCGTGAAGTACTGCGCGAGAATGCGGTCAGCCTTTTCCGAAAGCAGCACCGAGATATCGAACGAATTGGCACCACGGTCGGGGCGGTTCGTGATCTTCTTGAATGAGAGCAGCAACTCAAAAGCGGACTCCGAGCTGCGCAGGTCGTCGTCGAAGATCTTGTTGATGAACGCAGAGACCTCCTGGTCGAGGTTCGCCACGGTGGTGAGGAAGCTGGAGAACACGACTTGCCAGTTGTGTGTCGCCTTCTTCTCAAACGGGTCGAACGTGAGTGTCTCGAAGGGACGCTTGAGTTTGCCGACCTCTTTCATTATGCGGTCGATGCCGGTTGTGTCGGTGAGCACCGTCTTGAGCTGAGCGCTGAGAACCGTCGTGTAGTATTCCACGGTCTCGATAATCTCAAGCAGATCTGTGCAGCGGTCGGACATGTAGTCTGTCGTCTCGAACAAGCGGCGGTTGTCGAAGTTCCAGTGCTGCTCGCGTTCGGTGCTGTTGATCTCTTCCTGCACGTTGAGGTAAGCAGACTTCCACTTCAGCAAGCACTGCTGCCCTTCGGTGACCTTGAACTTCGCCTCCGTGGTGGACAGGGACAACACGTTTCGAAAATCAATGTACTGGCTCACCTTCTGCGCGATGACCTTCGCAATCTTCTCGAGCAGACTGACCATGCGCTCCTCGGTGGAGTAAAAGCGGGAGATGATCCAAACCATGCGGATCGCCGTCATCATTGAAGAAAGGGTGTCGATGATCGGCTGCAGCGAGCTGGTCTTCGGGTCTAAATTCTGCACGGTGCGAAAGTGCCTGTCAAGGGTGCCGAGAAACTTAACATTGTCCTTCGCCTCGGCGTACTGATGGAAGAACTGCTGAAGCGTTGTGCCAATCATCACGTACGAGCTGCACTCCGCGGCCTTGGCGATTTGCAGGATGAACTTGGCCTGGGGCAGGTTGATCTGCTCGTACAGCGCACTGATGGTGCTGTACTTCTCGCGCCAGTACTCAATTTCGCCGAGGGGCCCCTCCTTCTGGGGGTCCAACGCCATCGCATAGCTAATCTCCGCCTGCCACTGAGACACAGTCAGGTCGACTTGTCGCACCAGGTCGTCATTGGCGAGGGCCGCGTTGAGGTCGGCGTCGGACGTCTCCAGGTTCATCAGGTTCTGCGGAATGGGCAGTTTGCGCTCAGCGCTCACTTGACTCATGAAGCCAGAGAGCTGAGTATCGAGTCGGTTTACCCAATTAAGAATCTCGCCGTAGAGCTGGCGGTTTCCAGCGCTGGTCACAGCGCTGGGGCCATCGTCGAGTGTCGCCACCGTACCGTTGTCGCCAGCACGAGACGAGGATGCCTGCTGTGGAGCCTGCGCGTCCTGCTGCTGTGCCAAGGCGAGCGGGGAACGCTTCTTGCTGGCGTTCGACTCGACCTCTTGGATGATCGGCTTGAATACATGGTTGAGTAATACATGAAATGAATTCAGCGATGGCACCTGCATGCATGTGATCTCAAACGCAGAGTTCAGAGGGCACGCAGGGTCAGACGCCCAAGTCGCACAATCCGCCGCCGTCAGCGCAGACCCATCCACACGCACAAAGAAGAGACAGCGTGTGTGGTCCTGTGGGCTGTGCAGAGAACCGGTGATGTTGGCGTTGTGCACCTCGCCCGTTGAGATGCGGAGCTTCTGTGGGGCAGAGGCTTTCCCGGGTCCCTTTCGCAGTGGGGCGGTGCCGACGCTAGCCTCCTCACGGCTTTCCACGACCTCGCCCTCGCGTGCGACGACGACAAAGGCGGGCTCAACAAGTCCTCCCTCCTCTCGGGGCGCGAAGCACGACAACACAAACGCCAACGACTCCTCGTCGGCAACCAAGTCACGCACAGATGCCTCTGTCACGCCGTAAAAGTTGCTGCAGACGTGGTTTGTCAGCCACTGAAGGCGGGGATCTGACAAGACGTCATCGCCAACAGCCGCGGCTGCGGGCTTGGGATCTGCTTTCCGCATTGTGTGCGAACACGTACGGCAAAGGCTCCGGTGCTTCGCTTCACAACCAGTTGATCACTCACTCTCTCTCTTATTCTAGTGCCTTGGTTCCCTGAATGCTGGAGCAAACGCGATGTACGCCAACGCAAAGAATTAAAACCAGTGGGCAGATGGTAAAGGAAAAGGCGGAGAAGGGCGGAGAAGGGTGGGAATAGAAATCAAGTAAAAGTGTCGGGAGCAACGCTCGAAGGGCGTGGAAGGAAGAGGGGAACGGAGGGGGGGCACCGGGGAGGAACAGGGGGGAAGCGACAAGAAGGAGGGCGGACGCGAGGTGCGTGTGTGGGCCCACCCTACCCGACTCAAATATGACAATGCCAGGCCAACACAAAGAACCAGTGTGATGACGAACAAGGGGGGGGGAGTGGTTCATGGTGTAGAGAGAAAACAGTGGAAGGGAAGGGGGTGGGGACTTCGGCTCACCACTTGCGTTTTCAGTGTTGTACTTCTTCGAAGGAGAGAGACAGTCAAAGTGGTCGTCGCAGTGAGAGATCGTACGCCGCGCGTTTTGCGGGGTCGGACAGCACGTTGTGCGCCTCGTTGATGCGCTTGAACATGTGCAGTGCATATTCCCGGACGTCGTCGCTCTCGCCGACGACCTTGTCGGGGTGAAAACGCAGTATCAGGCGCTTATAAGCCTTGCGCACCTCCTCCACAGGCGCATTCTGGGGTACCTGCAGTAGGTCGTAGAGAGTCTGGCGGTCATTCACGCTGCACTGCGCCGCTGCTGGAGTGGGGCGACCCGCCGAGTCGGCTGGCCGGTGTTGTGAAAACGGGCGGTGGCCTTGTCTCTGCGAGAATTCGCTTGTGCGGAGAGGCGGCGCTGGTCGTGTGCGGCCGTTATTGGGATTTTCTCTTGCAGCGGCACGTCCACGCTGCCGCGCTTCCAAAGCCGCCAACTCGTCGTTGAACCGCTGGTTTGTGTACATACCGGGCGCCAACTCGATGGCCCGCTGTCGGTCTGCTGCCACCTTCGCAGGCTGGCGGACCAGCTGGGCGTAAAGTCCACGCAGAAAGAAGGGACGAGGGTTGCACGGGTCAAGCTGAATGCTCACGGTGCACGCCTCTATCCCATTGAGTGGTTTGTCCGTCTCGGCGAAGGCCTCGGCGCGGTACACGTGCAAAATAGAAGCGAGACGCTTATTCTTCTCATCCAGCCGAAGTGCCTTGTTGGCGTTGTGTAGCACACGCGGCCAGTCGCCCTTGGCAAGTCCTTCGTTCACGGCAGTGAGGTGGTCCTCTACGGCGACAAGGTAGGCGCCAAGGCTCATCGCCGGCGCAAAGGTGGGCGACAACACGAGACAACGCTTCACAAGGGCAGCGGCAATATTGAGGTAGGCTGGGCTTGTGTACACGCTGGCCTTCGCTGCCGCCACTGTGCATTGCAGGTAGTGTGAAAGGAGGTTGCGGTAGAGAGCCTGTTCTTCCGGCGCACAGTCCATCAGGGTGATGGGTGACGAGCGGCGCGAAGATGGTGGCTGCACGTCGGTCCTGCACGTTGGTGATGGCTGCTCGACGAAGTCAGTGCGCAGGATTGTAGGGAGGTACGAGAGGAGAATAACACGTGCCTCGTCGACGTAGTCCAGTTCGAGCAGCACCACCGCCTCGATGGCGCGCAAGGGTGTCACAGCAGTGAGCGGCGCGATGCCATCGGTGCCAGAAGCTCGCATGTAGCGGTGTGCCGCCTCCCACTCACCATTCACTACAGCAGTGCGAAATGCTTGTATGGCTGGCAGCGCGAACAGCTCAGCCCTGATCGCCTCCAGGTCGGTTCCTTCCACGCCCAAGCTGCCAGCACGCGCCAGAAATCGCCGGTAGTGCTTCGCAGCACGCGCGTACTCCTCGCGCATGACACAAGCTCGTGTCAGCTGCGTCCACAACAACCGCTCCGCTTGCAGGGAGGCCGCAGCGCCTTGTGCTCGCGTGCTGGGACCCGCCACATCTTCCAGGTCGTGAGCAGGTTGAACGTGAGCAAAAGCAGCAAGGGCCGCCTCGCAGTCGTCAACGCACTCACGAAAATTGATCAGCGCATAACTGCAGCAGGCACGCTGCGCACGAATTTGGGCCCACAACACCGCCGTGGACTCGAACTCGGGTAGCACCGAGGAGAGCAGCAAGTACGCCTGCGAAAGTTGTCCAGCCTGACGCAGCGACTCGGCCTGTCCAACAATGTTCAGACAGGTGCGCAACAGGTCTTTTTCCACGTCGCTGTCCGGGGGGGAGGCCGCCTCTGCGGGAGAAGCTGGGTTGGTTGGGCCAGGCTTAGCCTTGTTGGCGGAGGCAAGCAGCCGCTTGCGCTCCACGACCTCTCCGAGAACAACAAGTTTTCGATTGGCCGTCTCGCGTGACGCGAAGTCCGCGGTTGTTGTGAGAGTGGAGACAGTGGCTCCATCCGGTGACGACACAGGCAAAGGCGATCGTGGCCCCGGCGATTGGTCTGCCAGCGGTGGCAGCGCATCACGACGTGATGGGAGCGTGGTGTGAGGGGAAGGCAAAGGCGACAACGGCCGCCGACTGGCACCGGTGGCCAAGCGTGGTAGCTGCGTTCGCGGTGACGCGGACGGCATGGGTGCGACGGAGTGCTTTGGGCTGGTGCCCGCCGGGGGTAGTGCCCTTACGCGCTGTGATGATTCCGTCCACGACATTCGCGAAGACTGGGGAGTCCCCCACTAGCGGGAGAAGTCGGAAGAAAAGAAAAAAACGGAAGAAAACAGATGAGAAGCAGATGCAAAAAAAAAAAAAATCAATTGCAATGAGAAACACAACGAAAAAAAAAAGAGAGTGTGTATTCTTGCTTGTGAAAAACGAAGTGTGGATGTATCCACTCAGAGGTCCTTCATCGAGTGCAATACCTAAAAAGGCCGCGAGAGGGGTTCACTGTGTGCGAACAACTGACCCGCCACGTGCGCAAGGAGGGGAATAGAGACGGAGGAAGAGGATGAAAGTGTCAACGAAATATGTAAGTGAAGGCGCACGCAGAAAATAATCGCCCGTAGCAGCCGATCGAAGCGTGGTTGACGAATGTGTGCGTGGGAGGGACAGCCAGGCTGTAGCGTTCTGTGGCTGTGCGTTCAGCTGTCTCTCTTTGCTCCCAGTCGCCTCAGTGGTAGAGACAGCGATGCACTTCGCGTGCACTCGTGCCACGGAAGGCAGGCACAAGCGCCGCGAAGCGTGGAGGGATTGTTGAGAGACTGCCAACACGGCCAAATTGCGCGTGTGATGCACTCTCCAGTGGGCTGTGGGTGTGCGCTTCCGCACGAACAACTCACGTTGCGCTTGTCAGCTTGGACAAAAGGAACAACAGCCAATCTTTAACAAAACAACACTCGTGCCGGGCACGACAAATACAAGCACAGCATTCAGCGTGTCTGCGTTGTCAACTCTTCCTGCTGCCTCGTGGCACTACTGTGTTGGCACCTAGACATCATCACAGGCAGTGCGAAGCGCGCACACACACACAGACGCACACGCACAAGCAAATGCCGTGCCGTATTCCCTCGTCGTGTATGTATGTATGTGTGTGTGTGTGTGTGTGTGTGCCAGCCTTCACGCCGACTGCAACAGCCACAGCATCACTCGGTGCGTGCACGGCGGGCGGCACCGAAGCCTTTTCCGTCCCCACGACCGTCGCGAGCTTTGCTAGGCAGTTTGCCCGCTGCCTGCACGGCAGGACTCATTTGCAGTTCCTCGGGGAGCTGGAAGAAGACCACGTTAGAGCCGCGAACAAGTACGGAAGGGGCGTGGGTGTCTGCGCCGGATTTGCTTGTTTTCGTGGCATTGCTGAGGACGACGTTCATGTTATCCTGAACGTCGACCACCGTGCCCGTGTAAACATCGCCACTCGTCAGCTCTAAGGACACCTGAGCGCCTTTCGCCTCCTGTAGGATTTTCAGGACAATGCTGTGCGACGTCATGTGTGAAGAAGGGGAGAATGCTGTGTGAGGCGACACGCTGAAGAGGAAAGCTCACGGTGCAAGGAAGAGAAAGAGCGGGGGGTGAATGCGTCGAAAGAGGAGAGAGCGACGCCAACTAGCGGCAGACTTCCTATTCTCAACCTTCTCGTTGGCGGTGGTGCGCGATCTCGTATGTGTTTTGTTCGTCGTCTGCACTCTAGTCACGTCCGGGGTGTCGTGTGCCTATCCGTCTCTGAAGCGTGCAGGTTGAGCAGCTAACGAACGAAGAAGAAAAGACGGAGGAGGAGGCGAGAGGTGATACTCGATGTGATGAGACGAGATGTGTGGTCAACGTGTGGAGGCGTACCACAAGGATCATCGCGACGCCTTGTCTGCCGAACGAAGAGGCCAAGAGGCAGAGTCAGTCGCGCTGGCAGAAGCACCGGAAACTGGACCGCACGGGCCGGGCAGCGGCACGCCCCCGTGAGTACGGCGATGCACACTGAGTGACCTGTCCGGCCTGAGATCGCCGCACTCGATCATCACGCCTTTGGCAAGTGCCTACTTTCTTGTTTCGATGCAGTTCCGTCGCTTTCCACCACCTTCTATGCTACTGTTGTTTTTTCGGTGTTGTGTTGTTTGAGTTCTCGGTGTACATGCTGCCAGGTCGTAGCAGCCGCAAGTGGTTTCCGGAGGCAAACAACGACGAGGTGGAGCGCCACACCATCGATGAACGATAAAAAGGGGAAGGGCGGTCAGCACAGAGAGGCGCATGAAGACGGCAAAAACAAACAAACAAATTCACACATTCACCCCCCTCAAGCATCACGAGCCCACACGCCGGCTCCGGTTGACTGTGCTGGTCCGACAAAAAGAAAAAACAGACCGCAGTCACACCAGTGCGCTAAGAAACGCAGCAAGACGGCAGGCCGGGGTGGTGACTAAAAGACCTGCTCGCTCACAATCTCCGCGATGTCCTTGCCGCGCTCGTGTGTGTCCAGAATCTGGTACAGAATGGTGGCGAGGAAGGCGCCGCCGACAGGGGCCACCCAGTAAACCCAGAAAAATGCCAAAGGCCTGCAGTTGCCGCCGATGCACGCTACAAGCTGCGTACCGGTGGCGACGGCGGGGTTGAAGGCGCCGCCAGTAGATCCACCGACCGCAAAGGCTGCCGCCGTTAAGGTGAAGCCAATCGTGAAGCCGTAAAAGTCGTTGGTACGTTGGCGGGAATAGCACACGTGCAACACAACCGATGCCAGGGCGAATGTGTACACCATCTCGCACACAATCGCCTGCCACACCGTGATAAGCGACGAAGACTGCGGCACAGGAATCTTGAGACCGACAATAGCCGTGCAGTACAGTGAAGCCAGGAAAGAACCGGCTAGTTGCACCAGCCAGTAGAAGAGCATGCGACGCAAGGTCATTTTGCCGTTGACAAACGCCGCGAACGAGATGGCGGGGTTGAAGTGCGCGCCGCTGATGTAGCCGAACGTGAAGCACATTGCCGCCAGCATGAAACCGATCGGAAGCGGTGCCAACTCACCCACACTGAGCGACGACAGCGGGATTGTCAGAACAAAGAGAAACGTGCCGATAAACTCCGCGAGGAGTTGACTCAAGAAGTGGGACAACATCGTCACGTGGGCGGCGATGAAGTGTTGCGTGTACCAGCACCAACAAGTAGAAGAAACAGCGGTGTGTCACCGGGTGGGAAAGAAACAGCGAGCGGCGACCTGCGGATAAACAGAGCAGGCAGGCGAAAACAGAAATCAGTCAGCGATCAGTCGGGAGTTCTTCGTAGGCACCCCAGCAGCTGTCTCAAACCACCTTCGGAGACAAGGCAACACGCTGACGAGGAGAGCAACGAGAACAAATGAAGGTTCAACAAAAAAAAGGAAAAGTAAAGCCAGAGCAAGGTTTTTTAGAAGGCGTCAGACGGTGCGGGGGGTGGGAGGAGAGCAAGGTGAGCGATTCAGCCGCAGCAGTGTGAGAGTGTGGGAGGGCCATCACGCGTCCGCAGCCGGTCCTTCTGCCATGCAAACAGCAAAAGGGTGTGTGAGGGAGGAGGGGAAAAAAAGACGCATTGGGCTCTCGGTGGTGTCATAACTGCCGTGAACAAAAAGAAAAACTCTGTCGCCACAGGTGCATCTCGTGCTGTCCGTCGTTGTCGCCTGGAGTCCGCAAATTGCACGCTGTCCTCACGCACGCAACGCGCCTTCACACACTTCACCGAATGTGTGAAGTAAAGCCAGCAAGAAGAACGAAAAAAAAAATGGGTTGTCTGTGACCTCCTTAACCGTAGAACGACGCTTGTTGTTGACTATACCGCTGTGTCAGCCTCGTCGCATCCTTCGGTACCTTCTTCAGCAGACTCGGCGGCGCACAGCAGGGCAACGGAGCGCCAGTCACTGTCAAACAGCGCACCACCCTCGCACTCGACGAGACGCTGAAGTAGCTGCGGAAATTCTCGTTGAACGCAGCCAACCCAGAAAAAGCGCGACGTGTCCGGCACGCAAAGCCACATATACCAATTTCGGCACACGTTCTCGGCGTTCGTCAGGACATCCTCGACAGGCAGGTAGGAAAGAATCTCGAAGACCAGCGCGGCCCGCTGGTACCACGGCGTCACCGACGATGAACTGCAGGTGCCAGTCGTGCTTCTCGTGCTAGCATCGGGTTCTGACGGTGCTAAAAGCAGTGCACCACTCCCGTTGCTGTTGTCATTTCCTTCTGACGCACGTGAAGAAGCGGGCACGTGTGGGAGCAGTTGAGCGAGGACGTCGGCAAAGCGATCCACAATAGCGTTCTCATCAAGAAGGCCTTTCTTTTCACCGTCCTGCACCTTCACCAGCTCGCTGCCATTCGCAGGAAGGTCCATCACAGTCGCCACGCCGTCAATGAGGCGACAGGCATCTTGCGCCTCCTTCAACGAAGCCGTGATTTGCGCACGGGCGTCGATTAACGCCTGCACAATCGCTTCCGGAAATACAAGAGGGTGGGCGTCCACCAACGCCTGTCGCTCCGCATCGCTGGTGCATTTTAGATATGAGGCGAAGAGCCGTGGCAGCTCTTCGACAACCAGACCTTCCATTGCCAATCAGCTACGCACGCAGGCACAGTCCGGTGAGGTGTGTAGGGGGGAGGGGGGCGGAGTGAGGAAGACATGCGATGAGGTTAAGTGCACGAGAGAAAGAAACCAAAACGTTGGTGACGGGTTCGCACACTCGCACAGAGAGAGACAGAATGACCGGTGAACAGCAACTTCAGTCGTCGGCAAGTAGCCCGGTGATTCCCGTCACTCGTCACTGATCTGTCCGTCAGCATCATGTTTGAGCTTCTCCACTTCTTGTTTCGGTGCTCATATGTTGTGTCGTGTTTAGTGCCCGTTCAGTTTATAGTGAACAGGCGTGGCAAGCCGTGCTTTTGGGTGAGTTTCTCCTGGTGGCACGACGATAGGAAGTCAATGCGACCAATGTACCAATAATAAAATGTTAGCATCACACACACGCGCACGCACACACATGGCTTATCGTTCGAACCGCATCGAGTAGCCGCCACTGTTCGGGTCCTTGTCGAACTTGAAGTTGTCCGTCGAGAGACCAAAGAGGCCGAGAAACTTGTTCCCGACCTCCTTTAGATCACCCATCATTTTTTGCATTTCCTCGTCCATCTTGGTCTTCGCGTTGGCCATCTTCGCACGACCCCCTGCATCGAGTTGACCACCCAGTTTGGTGTAGCTTTCGTAGTCAACGTAGGCGCTTGACCACTTGTTCAGCTCGTAGTAGCACTCTGCGCGCCGCAAGTACGCTTTCTGATAGCTGGAGTCGTGACGGAGCGCCTCGCTCAGTGCGTCCACAGCCTCGTCAAAGAGCTGAAGCTTCATGAGGCACAAGCCTGCGTTGCAGTACACCTGTGCTGTGAGGCTGTAATCTGTCTTGTCCGTGCTGTCGTTCTCTGGCGCGGCCCCGTCGGTAGCCGCAGAGTCGGTGGCATCCGCGCCCGCGGCATCCGCACCGGCGGCCACATCCGCTGAGGTCTCACCCGCTGTCGCGTCTGCGTCCGACGGAGGAAGGGCACTCGAGCGCGGCTTCACGGCAGCGCACCGCATGGCTCGACGGTACTGTGCCAAGGCGCCGGCGATATCACCCGTTGTGTAGAGCGCGTTGCCTGCGTTCTTGAGTCGCAAGCATTTTTCCAGGTCCACTACCCGTTCACCCGCGTCGTCATCACCGCTGTCCTCGTCGTCGGCTGGTTCAGCGGCGTCACTTGCGGCCGCGGCCGGTGATGCCGCACCACCAGAGGAGTGAGCTTCAGGTCGTGGCTCCGTGTCAGCACCTGACACGTCTGCATTTGCGTTGGGTGCGGCATCCGCTGGCGCCTTCGACTGCGGGCTCGAGGAGGCGTAGACTTCGTCGTCATCTGAAGAAGGCAGCACTTCAACGACGGAAGAGGACATGGCACCTCACCACTCAATACACGGCGCGGAAAGGCAAGAAACAAGTTGAGTACAAATTCACGGCCTTGCCAGCCGTAAGCAACAGTATTGACTGCGACGAAGGCGCGCCGATAGGTGAGCGGAGGCGACAAGACAAAGATGAGGGAGAGAAGGAAGTGCAAGTCTGCGGCAAAGGCTGAGCACGACGCGAGGCGCGCAGAACGTGGTGATCCGCACTGCGGGAGGCGGCCACAGACGCACCGCGAGGATGAATGGTTGGGACACGACGCACGGCGTAGGGACAGGCACACCTGCTTTGGTGTCCACAGGAATGAAATGATGCCGAGCCACCACCGCGGTGACAGCTACGCACACACACACACACACACGCACGGGTTGTTGACACGGCAATACACCTTCACGTTGTTCGCATCATCAACGAAAAGAAACTTCGATCTGCCGGAATGCACCACGAAAAAAAAAAAACAGCACCGCTGCGCCTGCGTCACTAAACAAAAAAGTTGGCTAACACTACCGCCTTGAGATGGTACTTGTGATTGACGTGCCTCCCCGCACAGTACATAACACGCGTCCCCAGCGGCACACGCTGATCGTTCATGATGATGCATGTGTTGCGATCAAAATTTGTTTGCAGTCCGCTCATGCGGGTGTTCGTCTGCCGCCGCGTGAAGAGACATACCCAGTAGATGGTGCCTGGCTTGACGCGGTGCCGGCTCACCTCGCCACCGCGGTTTTTGAAGCGCTGCACGGACACACGGTGAGCGACTGCAGGAAAAACGCGACAATGCGCCAGCCGCTCTGACGTGGCCTTCGAAATGAGGCGTACGTGCTTGCAGTTGGTGTTGTCAACGCAGTGCAGCTTCACCTGGTCACTGAACGGCACACCGGCCGAGTGACCCTCCGCACCGGTGCCCCAGCGTGAGCGGTACGAGCCCTTGCGGCGGATGATGAGATTGTGGCGGAACCAGTTCTTCATGACAGGGTTGCCGGCCGGCAGCTTGGCCGCCGCATCGGTCGTGGTTGGCGCAAGTCGGATGCCACAGAACCTCAACATGGCGGCGGTTGTAGTCGTCTTAAACCCCTGTGTGTGCCGACAGCAAGCAAACTAACGTACTCATGTCATCAGTGTGTTATGTCATACACAACGACAACGTGCGATTGGAGTGGGGGGGGAGGAGTATGAGAGGGGCAAGAGAAAGTGAGAATGACAGGGCAGCGAAAACACACTCAGTGACGTGTCGATAGTATTGGTGCTAAAGAGCGCCACCTCCTGGCGGGTGCGTTGACACCGAGAAGGACAAGACCGCAGCGGCAGCAAAGTTGCGTGACGCGTATTCAGACGCATTGTCTGACAAGTTAGCGGTGATGATCAGCAATTTCGTTTTGTGATGAGCTGAGAAGCGCGGTGACGACTGCTCCCCGCGGTGAACAATAAATACAACGGCAACAACTAAAACAAAACAAAATTGGCAATCACGACTTCATAACGTCGACATCATCGCGGCCAGTGAAGACGAGGTCCTTCGGTTCACCGGTCAGCCTGCCACGTTGTCCCTTGTATTCAGCGAGTTGGGCCTTCTTCAGCTCCACAAGCTTCGCAGCGGTGGCGTTGCGGTCCGCACCCACCTCCTTGCGCAAAGCCTCTTTGCGCTGCTGAAAGGCGACGATGGATTGGTGCTCAAACGACGCCTCGTTCGGAGCCTCACTTTCCTTCGCTGTGGCTGGAATGACGTTACCGTATACGTACTCCTTGTGCCGCATGTATGGGTACGGGTCAATACCCTTTTCGAGGCACAGCCGCACACGCTCCTCCTCACGCTTCCAACGAGTGTCTGAGGTGAGGATGGGCTTCAGCACCGGGTAGGCCAGGAGAGGCACGACGCCGATCACGGTGCACGCGATCAGTGCAATCACCCACGGTGCCTCTTGGCCAATGCGGTAGCCGAGGTTGCGGAACGGCAAAGACACCGTCTGGAAAACAGAGTTGCAGCCGTCGGCGAACTGACGCACACGGTTCACGCTGGCGGTGGTGAACCGCATCTTGAGCTTGTGATACGCCACAGACATTGGGAGGCCTGCCGCGCGTACACACCAGCACAGTGTAACTAAACAAGGGTGAGGGGACGCGTATGAGTGTGTGTGTCACACAACAGAAAAGAAGAAAAAGGGAGGACGAAGAAACGAGGCGCACAGAACGCGAAAGAGAGAGAGAGGCTATGCGTGTGAAAGCGGCCAAGTTGGCACGTGCATCGGCTATTCGTGCAAAGCGTAAAGTGAGAGTGCACGGGGTGGGTGAAGGACATCAAGAAGGAAGAAGATGTGCCTCACTATTCCGTTCGTGAGTCCGTCCCTCTCTGTCCTCATCAGCGTCACACTCATTTACGTCATATTTCCAAGCGCGACAGCAATCCTTCTTTTTCTTGTTGACAAGGCGCGCCTGTCATTGGTGTCCGGTAGCACAATCACCGGGTGTGACACCTAGTAGCCGAATTGCAGCAAGCGGGTGAGTCGCGCATCCTGCTCCGCGCTGAGCACACCAGTGGTGAGTGGTGTGAGGGGGTACTCGACAATCACTTCCGAGGAGGCCGATAGTGGCGCTGTCAGGGCGAGGCACAAGCAGTACCGGCCGTCGCCGACCAGCTGTGCCAAGTCGCCCATGCCGTCCCGTCCCTTGCGCGTCGCCTCGACAAGAACGGAGCCTTTGTACCAGTCAGGCAACTCGTCGACGGACGTTGCCATCTCCAGTGTGGCGTTAGCCACGCGGCCTTCGGTGTCGGGACCGTTCACCAAGTCCACGTACGGCACGACACCCAACTCAGTCGCACAGACATCAGCATCCACTGGGTGTGGGGTAGCAGAGGGCCAGCAACACGGTACACGCGCGCCTCGTGACAGCAGCGTGCTGACCGCCCATGCAAACGTGGCACGGCCAGGCATCACGTTGTTGTGATGCAGTGCCTCAAAAGCCTCTGTCGTCTCGCGCTGAATCGTGGCGTGGCCCTTGGTGTAAAAGGGGAGCAAGGGCATGTGATGCACCCGGCACAGACGAGAGGCGTGGTCGGCAGAGCCCTTATAGTCGATAGGTGACGGTACGCTCTGCAGCCAACCCCACAAGTGCGAGTGCGACCGGTGCCGTTCCATCGCCACGCGCCAACACCAACTAACCCACTCCGACGCAGACGACGCACCCGTGAGGAATGTGACGAGTCCGTCATCGAGCGCTGTGAGCGACGGCCCGGTCTCCAGGGAGAGTGGCACACCGATCTTCTCTAACACAGAGAGCGCGCAGACTCGCTTTGACGGGACAACGAGAAGGGTCGTGCCGGTGTCACACGCGTCGCGCACAAAGACGCCCAGCTGCACAGCGGGATCACGGTGCTCGATGAGAGTCGTGTCGTGAATACCAATTGATTCCAGCACCGAGTAGGTCGCCAAGTACTCAGCCACTTTGGCTGAGCGTAGGCCACGAATCATCGCTCCTATATGTGGCGTGTTGTGTGCCGGTGTGAGAGTGGCCTCGCGGGCAACCCGCGCCACAATGCACGTGTACAAACGCACAGAGAGAGACGCAAAAGAGACGGCGCGATTCGGACGCCACGGTAGCGTCCTCGTTTGTCCGTTTGTTGGTTGTGACGGGACAGACGCACAAATTCCCGAAAAAGAAAAGGAAGGTCAGGCGTGAAAGGACGGACTGTTAGTAGCGCGAGAGGAAGTAAATCAGCACCGCTGCCTCTGCGGTTGATCTCTCGCAAGCAGGGGAGCGAATGCACGAAGCGCGCACACACACACACACACACTCCGCTGGACGAAAGGTTGTTCAAGCGGTGAGTTGGCGTTTGTCGTAGTCATGTGAGCCGTCGGCATTGTCTTCTTTTTTTTTTGCTTGATTTCTTCGTTTCGATACCGACAATGAACGCTGTCCAGTGGCAGGTCCAATTGTTTGGAACTGTATTGAGAAGCAAAGGTAAGCATGCACGAATAAAAGAGAGAACAATGAGTCAGCGGCGTGCGGAGCACCATCAGTCGGCCGCATGTGCGTTGCTCACGGCTCACAGCTCAAACGGCGCCGCTGCTGCTTTGAGCTGCGTGATTTGGCGCAGAACTTCCTCCTCGCACGCCTCGTTGCCGACAGAGTTCAGAACGCCGGCAAAGTCGATGAGGGCATTCAGCGCGGCAGTTCGGAGTGCCTCGTCGTGCTCTGGCACGGTCTGTGGTGGTCGTGCGAGCGATTGGCTTTGAGAGCCACCGGCTTGACCGCGCGCCACCATGTCCTGCGCAAGCCAGAGTGCGAAGAGACCAGCAACATCGGCGGAAGGTGTGTGCCCGTGGAGCGCAGCCAGTGTCGCCTCTGTCTCACCGAGCGACAGTAGCAGACGTGCGGCCGGCAGCACACGGCGTTGTTGCTGGCAGTGCCTTGCCCAGCGAGTCAGCGCCTCGTGAAGAAGTGCGGTGCTCGGTGAGGCCGACGAAGACGGTGCCCACTTGGAGAGGAGGGCTGCACTGGACCACAGCCCACGGGCCTGGTACGCGGTGCAGGCCTCCGCAAAGTCTCCCGCCAGCACGTACTTCTCCACCGCACCGTCAACGTCGCCTTGGGCGAGGAGAAGGGCGGCAGCGTGGTGCGCAGTCTTAGAGAGAAGCGCAGCGGACGCGGGCGACGACGGGGCGCTGCCACTGCCGGCAATCGCAACGCTCAGCGTGGCGAGTTCGTTGAAGGAGGGGCTTTCGTAAGTGGACTCGAGGAGGATATCCACGGCCTTGGCGGGTTCGCCGAGCTGAAGAAGCCGCCGAGCCACGACCAGGCGTGCGCGCGAGTCGTCAATGTTGCGGTCGCGGTGACGCGTGAGTGCCAGTGCACGCTGTTCGCACAGCTTCTGCAGGTTGCCACGAGACACGACGGCGCTCGCCAGCGACGGGCTGAGGACGTCTGCAAGAGGATACGGCGTGAGAGAAGGACCCAAAGCCGGCTCTGGTCTGGCCGCCGTCGCCGTCGTCCCCGGTCGGTCCTGCGCCGCCAGCCGGGTAGCCTCCAACCAGAACCGCTGCCGATCGACCTGGCCAAACACCTCGGACACGAGAAGCGCCCGTGTGGGGAGGTCCTCGTACGGCGCTGTCGTTGCGAGGAAACGCGCCAGCCTCGGCGGCACCATTGAGCAGCGATACAGCTGTAGCTCCTGCGCAAGTGTCGTGACGCTCTCATCGATGATCTGACCGAGAGGGCCGCGGCACGGTCGCCGCGACGCGCTCACCGATGTGATCAGTGCACTCGCCGGTGTGCGGTCCTCCTCGGCGTCGCCCTCAGACACCTCGGCCAGTCGGTTACCGCGATTTGAGTCGCGCTGCGTCGAGGCGTCCCCCGCCTCGCTCTCGTTGAGGAGAAGCAATGAGACCTGCAGCGACGTTCGCTGCGACGGAAGGAGAAACGCCATGGTTTGCATCGGGCGCCGCAACGCCCGGCTGCGGACGCTGCTGTTGAGCCGTGTGAGTGTCGGATCCATCATATAAGTGGTGCCGTCCATACCAACGACGACCAGCGACTCGCCGAGCCAGAATGCCTGTGTGGCCTCAAGCCGACGTGCGGCGGCCGTGAAGCGTGAGTACGCCAGGCAATCCCCTGAGGCGGCCTCCCACACACCGAAGCTGTGGTCCTCAAATACCACCGACACGAGCAGGGGAGCCGCCGCCGCCACAGCGAAAGTGGGTCCGCTTAAGGACTGTGCGGGAGGCTCCGACGCGCTGTTGTCACCGCGGGTGCGACTGGGAGAGCTGCGTGCCAGTCCAGAGCTGTCGAGCAGCGGTGAACGCAGCACAGCGGCTTCACCGCTCTGCTTGGGAGTCGTGCGCGATCCCGCCAAGGACGAGCTCCCGGAGGCTCCTGGCACCCACGAAGCGGCCTCAGGTGCGTCATGGTAGGCACTCTCTGTGTACCCGGCGCCATCGCCGGCGATGATGCTGTCGACGCACACGGCCGCACCGCTCCCTTGAACGGGTAGCTCTTTGAGACGCTTTGCGACCAGCTTTCCGTCAAACTGCAGCGACAAGCCCCCGCCGTGGCTGTCAAAGAACACTAGTCGGTCACCCACCGCCCAGCCGCGTGAAGCGCCACCGGAGACGGCACTGGATGAGAACAGCGGCACAGAGTCGCGGCTGACAACAACGCGGTCTTTGTACACGGACCACAAAGAGAGGGTGCCATCGGAGAAGAGCACGGCGAGGATTTGTGGCTGTCCCTGGAGACCGGTCAAGCAACGGCGCATCGACGTTGGCGCCCATGTCACGCTGGCCACGCCGAGCCCGGCGTATATGTGCAGCAAGCGGGCGTCGCTAGTGTTCCAGACCTCAAATGTGCCGTTCCAGAAGCACAGCAGCAGGTACTGCTGGTCGGGATCCATGGTTGCCTCCTTGACGCGCGCCAAGTCAGCCTTGTCATTGGGCCGACGCAGCACGCACACCACCTCACCACTGCGCGTGTCGAGGAGCGAGACCTGGTGGTGGTGGCGGCTGTCCTCCATCCGATGCGTGACAATCCACACACGGTCCTCCCAGCGGTCCTGGCACGCCACGATCATCTTCGTGCCACCCGAGTACACGACACTGAACTTTCTGAGCGTCTGCCCGTGCAGCAGATCCACCAACACCATGTGACCTGATTCCAGTGCGTAGCAGGCACTGTGCGGCGCGACGCGGCACACACAAGTCGGCCGCCCCAGCGCGAAGCTGCACACCCCCTGCTGCTTCCACCGACGTGTGAGCAAACAGTACCGCCAGTCCGCCACCGTGCTGTCCTCGAACACGACGGCGAAGCGCGTGGGCTGGGAGGGGGACTGCACCACTTGGGCCACAGACTTGGAGTGGATGCGGGCCCCACGCACATCCACGGCGACAGTGACAAACTTATCGGTACGAATCAAGTACCACGCCACGAGCCGCTGATCGCTGCCAAACGAGTATAGAAGCGGAATGGTGGGCTCTACGCCGTCAAGGTTGATGCGGGGCCTGTCAACAGGGGAGCTGGATGGGGCGGAGGGAAAGATACGGCGAAACTCGACACCGCCGTCTTCCATCCACACAAGCTGCTCGTTCAGGATGGTGCCAAGGCGCCAGTCATACGTGCCGACGGAGTTGCGTGTGGCAAAGAACAGCACCTCCTCCTGCGCCTCGCTGAAGAACACGTCCATCACGGTGGGTTCGCCGTCGTCGCTGTCGTAGACAACGTCTCGAGCCACAGGCTTGCCTCCGGTGCCGTCCAGGCCCGCGAGCGCACCGGTGGGCACACCCGGTCGCGCGTCATTCGGGTTTTCGTCAAAGGCCATGATAAGTCGTACGCGATCGCCAAGCGTCACCGCGCACACTGGGATGCTCGCCAGTTTGGATGTTGCCCAGTGTTGCGGTGGGAAGAAAGGCACCGTGTAGTTCTCTCCGCCGTTGCTCTGCTGTCCTTCGAAGGCGAACGCACTGGAGCCACTCACGGCGTGCCCCAATGTTGTCGGTGACGTCGTGGAGCCCCCACCGCCGAGACCAGAAAAGGGCATCTTAAAAGAGCTTTCGAAAGCCTTCCGTGAGACGCTGGCCAACGTCGCCACGGCAGAAGTCGGCGACGGCGCGGATGGTGGCAAGGCCGACGAAGGCAGACTGCGAAGTGGTAGGTCACTGGCCCTTGCCACCAGCGGAGTGGGATCGACGAGATGTGTGTGAAAGACGTAGGTCGTCGCGGTGTTGGTCACAACAAGCACGCGCTCATCACTGAGGAGGTGCAGCAGCTGCACCGGTTGCCCACATGGAATGACTAGACGTTGAAGAGGAATGCCAGCGGTGACATCCCAGTAGACAAGCTCGCCGCGCTCATTGCCGCTCAGCAAAAACACCCCGTGCTGCATAAACGACGTGGATGGTGGTAGCCATTGAAGACACGTCACGTCGCACGAAGGACCCAGACTGTTCGTCAGCGTCTGCACAAGCTGCACGCTGTTCAGATCGTATACGAGAATGGTGGCGCTATCGCCACCACTGTTCACACACGCCAGCAGATCGTGTGGGCCGTACTGGGCATTTTGGAAATAGGCATACGCAAAGTTGTGGAGAACTGTCGACGCACGAGCACCGTTGGCACCGGCATTTTGTGCGCCTGGTATCACCTTTGAGGGAAGACGTGTTTCCCCAGTCATGTTCGCACACCTCACACCGGTGAGAGCTGGGTGAGCTGGAAGGGGTGCAAAGGCAAAACAAAAAAGCAAAACAAAGGAGGAATGCGTCAAAATGAGGTTGGGGTACTTGCTGAAGAGGTACCTCCAGCGGGTTGTTACCGCACGAGGGGCGTAAAGGCGAGGTACAGATGGGGATAGGCAGGCGCGTGCGTGGTAGGCGAAGTGAGTAATTTGCCACTCAAGACTAAACACATACAGAAGCACAGTCTGCGTACCACTGTGGTGCAGCCGCTGTCGTTGGGCGGATCACTTGCCGAGAGTGCAATGCGCGCACACACAGGCGTACACATGACGAGAGTACCGGGTGGTCATACCCACGTTTCAGGCGTTGAGCGCCGAAGGCAACGAGCAAGAGGTAAGTGAGCACCTTTCTCTCTCGCCACCCCGCCACTGCATTCCTTGTTTTCATTTATTGCGCCGCGCGCATGCACGCAAAGAATGGAAAAAAAAAACGCACAGTCAGACACTGTTGGTATATCCAGTTGATCTTGTACGGACAACAGACGGCGCAGGAGGCGCGATTCGAAAGCGGCGTGGTTAACAAGAGTGAAACAAGAAAAAGAGAAAAATAATTTTTTTGTGTGTGTTGTGGGAGTCCATCCGTGACCGTTCTTGTTTTTCATTTTGGAGATTTTTTGCCTCGTTGAGCGCCACGGATTGTAGATGCGCATGGAAAAAGAAACGGAAAGACAGAAGAGAAAAAGTTGAGAAGGGCAGTCAATCAGTCTGTGTAACTCTTTGTGAAATCACACGACAGCTTGCACCGCCAGCACGGCGGGTGGCCAGCCACGGCCAGTGTGTGTGTGTGTGTGTGTGTGTGTGTGCGGGAAACGTGGAAATGACGAGGGACTGCACAGGAGGGATTCACTCAAAGCTGGGCGTTGGCCTCCACATCCTCCTTGCGGCGCTGGAAGCCGAACTTTTCGGGTTGCACCAGTTCATTGACAGCCTGCGCGGTGAAACGTTGGACGACCGAGCGGCCAGCAGGGTCGGGAGTGACCAGCTCCGTGTACCACTTGAGCTTAGGCTCTGTTCCACTGCCGCGCACAGTCAGCTTCACGCCGTTGTCCAGATAGAAGGTAATCATGGGGCAGGACTTGGACAGAGGCAGTGTTGCCTTACGGTCAGCTTGACGCGTGTCGAGTCCAGTTGAAAGGTCGCGGACATGCTTGACGTTGGCTCCGGCGATGGTCGTCGGATAGCCCTGACGCGTCGCCGTCGGGCCGGTGCCCTTGATCTCGTCGAACATCTGCGCAATCTTGGAAGGGTCGCGAGCGACCACGTACGAGTTGCTCGAGAAGTGGTATCCGTACGTCTTGTACACTTCATCCAGCTGGTCTGTAAGCGTGCACTTCTTCGTCTCCCAGAGGTAGTTGGCCATGTCGGCGAGCACGGCAGCCGCGCGGACACCGTCCTTGTCGAACACCTGATCACCCCACATGAAGCCAATGGCTTCCTCAAAGGCGAAAAGGACGGGGCCACAGCCAGCGCTCGCATAGGCCTGGGCACGGCTTCCCATCCACTTGAATCCCGTCAGCGTGTCCTCGAAGCGCGCACCCTCCTTGGCTGCGATGGAGCCAAGCACGCTGCTACTCACCGTCGAAGAGAGCAGAATGGCGTTGGCAAGATCCTGGCCACGCTGCTTGGCAAGCTTCACCGCCCACCAACCGAACAGCGCACCCATTTCGTTGCCGTTAAACAGCCTCCACGTGCCATCCTCACGCTTCTCCGCGAGGGCAAGCCGGTCTGCGTCGGGGTCATTCGCCAGAATAACGGTGGCGCCGCTGCGGTTGCCCAGCGCCGTAGAAAGCTCCAGGCTCGTCTTGCCCTCCTCAGGGTTGGGGAACTCCACAGTGGGGAATTCAGGGTCCGGTTTTTCCTGCTCCTTGACGGAGAAGAGGTGCGTTTCGGGGACTCCCATCAGCTGCATCGCGTGCAGTGTGAAGGGAGCGCCAACGCCGTGCATGGCCGAGTAGACAAACTTGATGGGTGCGGACGTGCTCTGGCGGGTGTACTTGCTCTTAAACTCCTCAAAGTATGCCTTGTGCATGTCTTGGTACGGGTTGACATCGCCATCGCACATCTCCCAGGAGGCATCCTTGGGCTCCAGGTTTTCGCAAATGGCCGCGGCGATGCCCTTGTCGTGTGGAGACACGATCTGCGCACCGTTCTCCCAGTACACCTTGTAGCCATTGTCGAACTTGGGGTTGTGGCTGGCTGTCACCATCACACCCGCCACGCAGCGGTACTTCAGCACTGCAAAAGGCACGAAGGGCGTGGGCACGACGCGGTCGTAGAGGTATGTCTTGATGTGACTGCCCTTGAAGACAGATGCCGTCAGCCTGGCGAACTCGTGGCTGTGATGACGGCCATCGAAGCCAATCGCCACACCGCGCTCGGCCAGCTCAGCCGCACTGAAGCAGGCATGCAGGTACGCGGCGAGGCCTTGTGCGGTTTGAATGATCGTGAGATGGTTCATCTGCGAATTTCCAGCACCCATGCGGGCGCGGAGGCCAGCGGTACCGAACTCCATGCGCGACCCCAGCAGCTTCATCAGCTGGTTCAAATCGCGGCTGTCCCACAGTGTCTGGATCTCCGCACGCGTCTCGGCGTTGCGATCCCACGCAAGCCAGCTATCGACGAGCGTCTTAACTTCAGTCTCGGAGGTCATTGAGACAGTTGGGATGCAATAACGGTTTTTTTTTTGTGTGTGTATGTGTTTTGGCAGAAAAAAAGAAAGGGAATAAAGACGGAAAGATTAGTGACCTGTGCTTGTTAACAGATCGTCAAAGGACAGCCGCGTGTGGGTGTGGGAGTGTGCTGTGAAATGCGGCAAGGGGAAAAAGAAGGAAAAAAGAAAAGAAGGAAGATATGGCAGTGAATTAATTGTTTTTTTGTGGTGCTTTGACGTATTCGATGCCGTGCAGCAACTGATACAGTGGCTTAGGATTTTGTTGTTGTTTTTTGTGTGTGAAGTGAGAAGGTCAACAACGGTAGTTGGAGAAATGTGGTCGCTTGTCCGTGTTGATCGGAAGCAACGCAGCCCGTGTGGGGTGAGAGTTTGGAAAGGCGGGGGGAACGTGTGAAGATGAGCGATTCGATGACAGGATGAATAAGGACGACTCGGACGCGCACGGCGCAAATACGATGACGCTTGTGTGCACGTGTGCATGTGTATCCACCAAGTGGGTGTAATTACCGTCGTTCATTGCAAAGGCGGTTCCTGTTCTGCTTCGACGTTTGCTGATAGGTGTATGTGTGTATGTGTGTGAAAAGTTCACCCGACTAGCGGCGGCACCGTGAATACAAAGAGGGAAGAAACAGGCCAAGACTACAAGTTGTGAAGGGTTTCTCCGTGTGTCTGCTGTTGCTGTTGCACAGCTTCGAGGGACTGGGACACGTAGGCAAGCAGTGCCTCCACGCCGCAAGTCAGGGCAATAGCACCGCACAACGAGGTCTCTGCAGTAACGAGAACAGCAAGGGGTATTGAGCGTGGGAGAGCGGGTTCCGAAAAGCGCGACGTACTGTCGTGAAAAAGGAGCCAGCCATCACGATTGTGTAGCGCGGGGAAAGACGCGAGCACGTCATCGGTGAGCACTGGTGTGCGTTGTCGATCATGTACTACTCTTCCTGGTCTCGGCGCTTCCGCCGGTGGTGTTTGTGGAAGGGAGGAGTGGTCGTCGACGGCATCGCGGCTCGCGGCGGCGACGGCCTCTCGAACAAGCCGTATGTTGGCAGAGCCACACACAAGAAGTTCATGCGGCATGGCGTAGCGTTGCCTGAGTGCGGCCAGCGCATCGCGGTGCGGTTGCGAGTGCGGTGTAGTGAGACGCAAGAAGCTCGGGTGAAGAAGTGTTCGAAGAAACAGGTCCGACTCCTGTAGAACGTTGTGCGGGACGATTCCGTCCAGTGAGCCTGCCAGAGCCTTTGAGGCGCCATCGAGCCAGCCATCGGGAAGCGACATTATCGCTGCGTGGTCAGCAAAGCGAGGGGAAGAAGAGGCGCTTCCACGAAGAACACCGCCAAGCTGGGTGGGTGTGTCTGGGATGTTCTCTTGCAGCGCACGCATGTACACCTGCTGGCGCTGTAGCCGCAGCTTGTGGCGAGCCACCATTGACGCTCCGAGCTGCATCGTGTCGAGCACCTCCAATTGTTTTCTAGACCTGTCGTGCACAGTCGCGGCAAACGGCGAGGGAGGGAGTAAAAGGCGTGGAGTGGATGGGAAACCGGGTGGGGGAACACACACACAAGAAAAAAGGGGGTCGGGGTCAGGCCGCTAATGGGCACAGAGAAGACGGTGTAGTCAATATTGCCCCCAAATCTCTCGGAGACCGTTCATCGTGTAGGTGTGGGCACGTGTGCTGCTTTTTTTTTGTGAAAATGTCGGAAAGGGACAGAGAAAAATAAAATATATGACTAACTATGCGAGCACATAGAGAAGGCACGTGCCCTACGTCACTGTGGAAGCCTTCCTGTTGTCAACGTTTTCATCATTGTCTTTTTTTTTAATAGCATGCGTGCGCCTATCTTCTCGTCGATCGCGTGTAACTTGGTTCAGTCACGCTTTCGGTTCCAGCCGACGGGGTAGTCAAAGGTGCAATATTTGCTTGTGTATAGCTTCATGTCCACCATAGCTTCGCACAGCTTCAACGCGGCAACTGTACCGTCCACCACGGGCATACCAACCCGTTCTTCAATCTGGGCCCTGTACGCGGACATGCCGGCGCAGCCCAGCACAATCACTTCGCAGCTGTCCTCCTCGCGCGCACGCAGGCACTCCTGCACGACGGACTCGATCGTCGGGCCGGGGTTCGTGGCGAGATCCACGACGTGGATGGGTGTAGTGCGCACCGACCGGCACTGGTGAGCAAAGCCCGTCCGGTCCAGCAGGTGCTCAGACATGAGGCGTGTGCGTGGTGCGCTCGTCACGATGGTGAAGCTCGCGCCGGCGAGAGCAGCCATGTGAAACGCGCCTTCCGCAATGCCGATGACGGGTTTCTTGGTCACCTCACGGGCGGCCAGCACACCGGGGTCCCCGAAGCAGGCAATGACAAACCCGTCCACACCTTCTTCCTCGACGCCCTTGACCACTTCGCTGAGCACGTGCGGAACGGCCTGGGCCTCGTCATAGAAGCCCTCAATCGATTCTGGCCCTTCCGCTGGATTCACACAGAGAATCTCCGTGTCGGCACGCTTCGCCTCGTTCGCCACCACGCGAAGGCTGTCCGTGAACGCCTTTGTTGTGTTGGGGTTGATGACTTTGATTTTCATGGTGGATAACGCAAGTGCTGAAAAAGACCCAGAAACAGAAAGATGTCTCACACATGCGTGTATTCGAGCGGGAGGACGAAGCCAAGAACGAGAAAGAGGGAAGGATGAGAGAGGGGAGAGGGGAGAGTGAAGACAACGCCGATTCACGCCAAGCACGTGCACAGTGCCACACCGGGCAAACCCAACGAGTTCATTGGTCGGCTGGAGACGAATTCGCCCTGACCACGGCTCACCTTGACAGGCGCCGCGGAGCCTGTGAGTGCGTCCCAATCTCCGCGCTGTGCAGGCGCTTGACACACAGACACACACGTTTCAAGTCGTTGTAAGTATTTCTGTTCTGTGGTATGTCCCTCTGCAGCCTCCGCAGAGTCACACTGAGACCGTGGCGTGCGGTGGAGGCGAAACAAAAAAAAAGCACAAAGGAGCAACAGGAGAGAGAAAAAAAGGAGGGAAGAAAAGGAAAGGGTGGCACTGTACATCGCACAGACACAACCCCCAGAAGACACATTCCTTCTCCCCCCCCCACCTCTCCTCTTCCCTTGTTCTGTTTTGCGTACTCTTCACATAGCTCACAGGAAGAGCTTGCGCAGACAGGAGTCACCACACTCCATCCACTCCGACCGCGTCACCCACAACGCATCGAACGAGGAGCTTGAGGCCGCCAGAGAAGCCCCCGACCACGCACCACCGGTGTGCTTGGCCGTGCTGATGGCGTTGTCACGTTCGAAGCGGAAGTACGACGAATCCCGCTCCTTGAGTTCAGCCAGCGTGCGCTCCTTGAAGCCAGGCACCGACGCACCACCGCCTGCGAGAATGTGGTGGACCGTCTGCAGCTGCCACTCCGGATCCACACTGCTCTTGCAAGTGGAGACCATGTCTGCCACCGACAGCGGCGGCACATCCCCGAGCTTGGCGTGGCGGAAAGTCGCGTTCTCTGGGTTGTGAAAGAAAATGTTAAACGGGGAGGCGCGCTGTTCGTCAGACAGTGCGAGTGGTGTACCGTCAGGGGCCTTGAAGCGGATGGCGGGTGACGGTGCGGCGGCGTCGGAGCTGGTGTACACGTAGCCGAATGCGTGCTTCACCTTGGTGGCCATGTTTGCCCCGAGGATGCCACGCACGGCGGTGTGACCATACCCATCCGCTGCGGTGAAGCACCGATCAACGGTTGCCGGCAAAAAGTGTGTGGCGTGAAGCGTGTCCTGGTACTGAGCCGTCACGACGGCACCGCCGATGGGTGAATGGGCAACTGACTGTCGCAGTGTGTAGCCATCCATCACGGCCGCAACGGTCGTGTGGCTGTGCCCCACGTCGAGCACCACGGCAGAGGCTCGGCCACTGGAAAGTGCCCACGCCACGCTGGGTCGGCACAGATACAGCGCGCTGGTGAACCCGGGCTCCTCCAGCAGGAGCGACATGACGCCTTGCACGAGTCCCGGCTCTGCGAACCAAGTCTCCGGTATCACCAGCATGAGCGGCGTACGCTCGTCGCAGCCCAGAAATGACAGTTTGACGGACTTGAGATGTGCGAGGTGCGCGTCTGGGTTGTCGTGCAAGCCCTTGAGCGTCCAAAGGAGAGACAACGAGGGGCGGCTGTCTTCTTCGTTGACGGCAGGAGATGGCGTGGAAAGTGTGTTGCCCGGTGACGCTGGCGAGCCCACGCTCCGCAGGATTGACATCAAGTCGAGCTCATCGGGAGCCACGCTGGAGCGCCACGGAGGGAGGCACGCCGTGCAAGTGACATCGCCCACGTAGCCTGCGCGAACGTTGAAGGTACCGACTTCCACAACAGCCATTGGCTGAGAGAGTCACAGATAGGTAGCGAAATCGGTGCCAACAGCACTAAAAGGCACCGCGTGCGCACACAAATACACACACGAGAGAGAGAGAGAGAGAAATAGTGAAAGGATGAAGGCAGCGACAGAAAAGGAAGAGAGCGTCTGTGCCTCTGCCGCCAGTGATGCTCTGTGTGTACTGACCGTTACACCTCCCATGAGGCGTGCGTGTCTGTACAAAAGAGCACGCAGGCGAACAACTGTGGCAGAGACACGCAATACTTTGAGATGGCTTGTCCACCATGCACGACAAGGGATGCCGTGGCCACCGCACCGTGACGCAGATTGGCGTTGCGTGCATAGGTGTGTGAGTGTTGCTGCTTTGGCATGAGACGGCATCATTTGTTTTTCACTGTTCTTGTCGAGGGGAGCAGACTCCGAGTCGTCGTTGATACGTGTATAGTGGTATCAGACACCAGTGCAACACTGAATCAAGGTGAAAATCAACGCACCGAGAACGCATGTGCAGTACAGTAACAAGAACAAGGGAATCCACGGCGCGCGAAGAGGCGTGGGGGGGGGGGACGGGCACGAAATTCAGCGGTTCCTCTGAACAGCTGCCTCCAGTCCTGATTCTCGGGCACGGCCAGCGCACTTTTCCGCCGCTAGCCGCGTCGGTAAGTGGAACACCAGGGCGCGCTTTCGCGAGGCCTCCTCGTCAACTGCGAGGCCCTGGTCCGTGGCAAGGCGAATCGCTTCTGCCCTGTCGGCCGCCGTGCGTGTGGTGATCTGCACAGCCCACAGTCCTTTTACAGGCCGGGGAGCTGGAGCGGGCACAGTAGAATTAGGCGTCGAGAACGCGTCGGTTTCCACCTTCGCCACCTTGCGGCGAGGCGAGGCGCGTCCCGTGCCTTCTCTTGCGCCGACGCTGGCGGCATTCGCCGGGGACCTGTCCACGTCGCCCTCGGCAACCGATGCGCGCGCCGAGTTTCGTGGACGACCTCCGCGGGGCCTCACAGGCACGGCAGGCGGTGTTGCGTGCTTGTGAGGTCTTGACTCGGTCGCTGTGTGACCCAGCAGGTCAAGCTCCTGCTCCACCTTGACGGGCAGAGCACCTGCTTCCAGCTTGAGAAGCGCACCCCTGTCCTCGGGCTTGAACGAGTCCACCACGAGCGTGGCCTGGGACGCCGTGACGGCAGTCGTCGCTGTCGCCGTTGGGCAGCGGTGGGCGGCTGTTTGTTGCAGAGAGACGTACGCGAGGCACTTCAGACACTTCATGCACGGGACATGGTAGCGCTCATCCTCACGCACCTCCTCGAGACATTGCAGGCACAGATCCACTCCGCACGTGTCGCAGTGGAAGAAAATAGTCTCTGACGGTGAGAAGTCCACTGGCGCGCTCTCTTTCTCTTCGTTCTCCTCCCGCTTCACTGTTTTGTGCTTCTGCTTCTTTCCACGCGATGCCTGTGGTGGTTTCTCAGCCGATTTTTTCTCCTTGGTGTCCTTCGCGGGGGTATCCAGCCAGTGAGTGAAACCGCAGAAATCACAGCTAACACCCTCCAGGTCACCGTACTCGCAGCGTCGCTTTGGGCTGAGGGTGTGGCCGTTCCAGCAGTAGAAGGCCTGCGTGACAGGATAAAACAGAGGGCTGCCGTACTGCCACTGCAGTGCCGCCGAGAAGACGTCCGTGTTGGAGTTGCTGCGCTCGGTGTCGGTGTCGATGTTGGTGAAATATGGGCTTCTATCCGTGCGGGTGTCGAGGCTAGTAGTGAGTTGAGGCGAGGCGGCCGAGGCGGCGCCAGCGCTTGTCGAGCGCGACTCCGACCCGTCGACGGGGATCGACATTGGTCGCGTGAAACTGGTTGCGGCAGCCGACGCCGCCGTCTCCGGCACAGCGCGTGAGCTTGAATGCCGTGGACTCGCAGACACCTTGGGGGCACCAGACTGCGGTCGGCGGCCATGCGCCATCATTTGCTTCAGCTCGCGCTCAGGGGACAAACTCCGTGAGGACGACCGCGTCATGTCCAAGAATCGACTAAAGTTCACCGGTGAGGATGAGAACAGCCCGCTCTGAAACGACATCGAGGCGTGTAACGATGACGTCGCGTGCCGGGCACGGGTTGATTAACAAGGTGAAAGTGATGAACTGAGCACCACTGGGAAATCCCTCGCTTCGTTCCCACTCCCTCGATATCAGGTGAGAGAGCGAGAGCAACGATGAGCAAGAACGGGAGATTGCAAAGCAGCACCGAATGAGCAAGCAAGGCGCTGAATCGACGTGTTGAATTGCCGCCAAACACCTTGGCAAGCGCTCTATAAAGACAAGGACAAAAAAAAGGATGGTACCTGCAATGATACACGAAGCGGAAGTTCCTACAGTCGTCGGCAGCAGATCACCGAGTGCGTGGTCAGGCCAGCAGTGACAACGTCGGGATGAACAATCACAAGAAGAGGAATTGGAGAACCAGGAATGATCCAATGATGAAATGGAAAGAATCAGAGAAAGTTTCAGTTTCGTGCAGTACTTGCACGTTGAGTGCGTGTTTGGTCTTCTTCGCGTGGAAGACAACGGTGAAATCGTTCAGTTCACCCACGCCCAAAAAGCGGGGACATGCCACGGTCAACATCGCCAGCCGGGTAATCAGTCGTCAACGGTACAGAGGTCGGTGGTCCGCTGCGGATACTGCCGTTCGGACACGCTGATTGAAAAGGTACGCCACACGCTGAGTGAGGTGGTTCAGCGGTATATGAGGTCGATGCAAAACACAAGGAAGCGGGAAAAAAAAAAGAAAAAAAGAAGAAAAGGGAAAAAGAAACAGGCGAGTGAGAATCTGCGCTAGAGACATCTACGGAGGCAAGGAAAAACAAACAGCAGCCTCAGGATGATCGGAGAATGAGTTTTCGGTTCGACAAAACAGCGAGAAAAACCAATGAAATAAGGAAAGCACACGCAAAAGCACAAAAAGAGTCAACAACGACAAACAGCACGACAAGAAAGAGCGAGAGCCCACGGAACAACAATAAACGAACAAAAAGGAGGAAACAGAACTCGAGAACACCCGCCAGGGTTGGGTGTTTTTCTTCGAAACACATCAGCAAGAAACCCACCATCGGTAAGGGTGAAGAAAGAAGGAAAACAAAAAAAAAACGTCAAGAGCCAAAAAAAAAAAAGCGCAAACGCATACATCACGAGAGCAATCACTGTCAACTATCCTCGCACGCAGACGCTGACGAGTTTCACAAATAAACAAACAAACAAAAAAAGATCAGAGCGACCTCATGCGCAGGGGCTCACATGTGGCTTCTCTCGGCCGGCGGCCTCTGTGCCCTTCGTCACACTTCCTGTGGCTCGACATAGTATGGCGCACGTGTGTCGTCAGCAATGCACATGGACAATCCATCCCTCTCACCCTAACCCTCCTCTCAATCAGTATGTGTTGGTATGGAGAATGACCACGCCAATCATATGTTTGTGTGTGATTGTGCCATTGTTTTCTGGGGGAGGGAGGAACGTGATGTGGGCGATCAGAGATCTGGACATCAACCTATACAGAGGCGACCATAAGCAACGATGAGAAGGAAGAGAGAAATGAAGAAACAAAACACAAAAATGAGTGGTCAATGGCGCGCACATCTTCCTGCAGCGAGTGTCTCACACGATGCTCGGCACACACAGAAAGGGGCGGGGAGTTGAAGAGAAAACAAAACGATCAGCGCATTGAACAGCGATGGGCTATTCGACACCACAAGGGAGCGTGGAGACACTGCCATCGTTCTGTGCTGCCGCACCAGGTCGCTGGTGGCGCCGTAGGGGGCGACCCTCGCATGGCATGCTGGGTGTAAGAAGGACCCGTGGCGGCAGCGGCGCGTCGCTGTCCTGAGGACCGCTCGTTCGCGGTGAACAGGGTCGACGTGGGCGGTGTGGCTGTAGCGTTGGTTGACCAGTCTGTGTTTGTGTGGGCGGGGAGGTGGTCAGACGCGTGCGCTGCTCGGTGGACTCGCACAGGCCTTCATCTGCGTTGGTGATCCAGCCGTGGGTTGTACTGCCGCTTACGTTCCCCAGAGTGGTAATGGACGTGCTGAGCTGAAACGAGCCCGTGCGGACCATGGAGCAGGACAAAAAGGGGGTGGAGCTGCCGCCAGGGCTGAGTGTGATGGCTTTCCCGGCAAACGCGGAGACGTCGTGTGCACCGAGTGGTGTGCTGACCAGTCGAACGGAGCTACCACTCGCATCGACCTGACGTGGATACGTGCCGCTGTTTCGTCGCACGACACGGCCGTTCATGAGGGGGGTGATGCGGCTACGCAAGGGAGAAATGGGCTTTGCGCTCGCGCTCGCGCCAATAGCCACATCGCCACTGGAGACTCTGTGCCGCTGTTGCCGTGGGGGGTGCTGAGGGAGCTCCATCAGTCCAGCCTCCGCGTACGTGCTCATTGGCGTGCACGCCTGAAAGCCGTTATTTAGTGAGCAACGCACATCCACCGCCACGTTTGCGGACCGTGCGGGCGAGCAGTCCTCATCCTCGTTGCGCGGAGAGGAGCTCACTGGAAGCCGTAAGGGCGACGTCACCGTGCCGCCACAATCGGCCAGGGGAGACACCAACGAGCGACGAGGTTCTGGTGAGCGTGTTGAGCTGTCTGGAGACAAGGACAGGTTCAACTGCTTCGCGGTGGCTGTGTGGGTGCGGTCTCTCAGTCGCGGTGGTGTATCAGCTTGAGCTGAGCTGGGCGGTGACGTGATAGCATGCGGCGCTGGTGATTCCATCTGCGGTGTGGCCTCCGCGGCTTCCGGTGATGCGGCAGCCGCGTATTCATACTTGCGGAACGTGGATGTGTTGCCCACACGCACGTACACTTGCGGCAGCTTCGGTGAGCGGGCGATGTCCGAAAGCTTTGTGTTGGCCGCCGCACACAGGTTGATAGCGGCACTTACCGCCGCCGCCACGACGCTTTCCTCCACGCGCAGACGCTTCTTCTCAAAGTCCGCGAGTGGTGAGTAATACCAGGTCACGTGTGTCGTGGGAGCGGACGGACTTGGCTCACGACCGCGCCGCGGTGAGGGCACTTCATCCACCTCGCCGACAAAGCAAAAGGCCTGGAGGGAGCTGTCGGTCGCCCTCCGTTCGCCGTGGATGTCAATGCTACGACTTGCGGTTGCGAGGTGCAAGCACACGTCGCCCAGACGGATCGTTTTCTGAAACACCGCTGGTGCACTAGACTTGGAAGCCATCGTCGACATGTTGACGTCTAGA
The DNA here is from genome assembly GCA_030849625.1 of Wallacemonas sp. TrypX. Classification (NCBI taxonomy): domain Eukaryota; phylum Euglenozoa; class Kinetoplastea; order Trypanosomatida; family Trypanosomatidae; genus Wallacemonas; species Wallacemonas sp. TrypX. The sequence goes on along the minus strand of JASANP010001152.1, from coordinate 202,787 downwards.
GAGAGCTGCTGTTGTTTGGAGATGACGGTCAAGCAGCACTAACAGATGTTGCCGACGAGACCAAAAAAAAAAGGAAAAAGCTGCTGATGGGCTGCAGAGAGCAGTCTAGGGAACGAAAATATGTATATATATCGACAGAGGGACCACGCAAAACGCCACTGGGCTCTCGTGTTTGGATAGAGGCGGGGGTGAAGCGGCGGGCAATGTCTCACACACAGACACCGCTTGTCGGGCCTCGATGGCTGTACAAGAGGGGAGGACACCGACCGTCACACGGTGAAAGGCACAGGTGGTGCACACGCGAAAGAAACTAAAGAAGAGGTACGAAAAAAAAAGTCAGAAACAAGAGGAAGAAGTCTACTCGAGAGGCGGGCGGTTGACACGCAAACCCAGTGTGTCGTCGCTGCTGTTGTTGTGTCTCGAAATGTGTGCGGGTAGCTGTGCACAAGAGACCAGCCGAAGCCAGTGAGGATTTTTTTTAAACAAGGAAGAAGACGAAAGAAAGAAAAAACTTAGAAAGAATGTGCGAACAGTCAGCACAGATGCTCGACTGGGTGTGAACACAAAGGAAGAGTGCCGTGTGTGTTTGAGAGAGAGAGGGGGGTAAGGACGAAGGAAGGGAGGTGGCATTCGGCTGTGGTGCTGAACTCGATCGTCAGCGTCCTTGCAGTGAAGCAGCGCGGGGCAGATAGGAGTGCGATGAATTCTGCGAGTGGATCTCACCCAATCACCAATCACCAACGCGAGGGCGGGAAGCTGCCGACGCAAGGCGAAGCCGCAAGTGAGCCGAAGGGAGAAAAAGGTGGAAGGGCTAGTTGCTTTGGTTCACAATATATATATATATATATATTTGTGGAATGCTTTCACGTGACTTCAAGGCACAGAAAACAAAACAAAATAAATCAAGGTGTACAAAAGAAAGAAAAGGAGGAAAATCAAGGTGTCTCTCCGCAGTGCGCAGTGACGCAGCAGCTCCTTCTAGCCATCGACTGCCGTTCGTAGTGTCGTGTTCCCTGAGACCTCACCGGGTATACTTCTTACTGAATGCTTCGTCACCAATGGGCAGCACTGGGACTGACTACGCGTAGATGGTCGACTCCCTACCACAAGTTTAAAAGAAAAACAAGAAGAGAGGCACGACGGCACCGCACACCTTCTTCTCGGTGGCGTAGTGATGTCAGCGAGAGCTGTCGCTGTCATCGGCACGGACTAGTGGGAATGACGGAGGCGGGTAGCGCTGTGGATTCTGCGTAGAGGATGCCGGCGCTACTCACTAGTCCGCGATTGTTGTTGCTGTTGGTGTTTTCGCAATGGTGGACAGTTATTTTTTTTTGGGTGGTGGTAGACCTGTGTTTTTGCAGCCATTGCGCGACGCGGGACGCACGGGAAAGGGGGAGGTAGGGAGCGGCTGAGACAGAGGCCTAGGCCTTGAACTCCTGCCTGACGGCCTCAATAACCGTGCGCGCGGCGTCGGCCACGTCGCTGTCGGTGAGCGCGCTCTTAACCACCACGCGCAGGCCCGGGGTGTTCTTGGTCGGTTCGTCCGTGGTGTAGACATGACGAAGGACAAGCACTTTGGCGTTTTCGCAGGCGTTGACGACGCGCTGGATTTGGTTCGCCACATACTCGGCACCGTGCGTCTTCACGTAGTCCTCAGCCGGCTGCAGGACGAGGAGTGGGGACACATCATCGACGCTCTCCACGAGCGCGATCTTGGAGGCGTCCAGCTTGGCCTCGTGCACAGCCTTGCGCATTGCCTTGGCGTTACGCTGCAACTTGCCGACAAAGCTGTCGTCACGGTCGAGGATGCTGATCACCGCGGAGACGGAGGCCGTCACGTACGGTGGAAGGGAGGCGGAGAAGACGTACGCTGCGGCGCTGAGACGCTGGTAGTCGACCATCTGCACGCCGCCTGCGCAAAAGCCGCCGACCATGCCGAACGCTGTGCTCAAGCTGCCAACGTATACGTCGATGTCGGACGTGGGCATGTTGAAGTGCTCTGGTGTGCCGCGACCAGTCTTGCCCAGCGCACCGATGCCGTAGCTGTCTTCCAAGATGAGGCGGAATTTGTACTTGCGGCACAGTGCCACCACCTCCGGCAGGCGGCACAGGTCACCGAGACTGTAGAAGAGACCCTCCGTCACGACGAAGCGACGCTTCGGCTTTTTGGGGTCGTCCTTCTCCGCGATCTCTCTCAGCTTTGCCTCGAGGTCGGACATGTCGTTGTGACGGTAATGGACAAGGTTCGAGCGAGACAGACGGCAGCCTTCCTCCACAGGTGCAGAGACGTACTCGTCCGCCACCAGGTAATCGCCGCGCGAGGCGAAGCACGAGATGAGCGTCGCCACAGTCGCGTAGGCGAAGCTGTACACCACCGCATCGTCGGTCTTCATGAACGCCTTGATGTCGTCCTCCGCATCGAGGTGGGGCTTCACAGTGCCGTAAAAGCCGCGCGGGCCGCAGCTGCCGACGCCGTACGCCATCACTGTCTTCTTGGCACACTCGATGATTTCGGGGTTGGTGGAGAAGGAGTGGTAGTCGTAGGTCGCCAGGTCCAGGCACTCGGTGGGCTCCGAGAAGGTTCCGCCGGACACAGTGACGTGGCACCCGTGCCGAGCAACAATCTCGTGTGTGCCCTTGTAGTCCGCCACTGGCACGGTCGACGTCACGATGGAGTCTTCCTGGAAGGGTACGGACCGGAAGGCGGCGATGCGACGCTCCTGCTCCTCCAAGGAAGGCATCAAGGCCGCTTTCCTGGCGACCTCCGCGACAGCCGCGTCGCGGGCACGCTTGCGCTGCAGCATGGCGTAGGCAAACCCAACAGCAAAAATGATCTCCAGCAAAACGTGGAATGGGTGCTCCACCATCTGCTGCACGGCACCCTTGACGAGGGACATTGCGTAAGGCTTGTTGCTGGTTCTGATGAAAGTGCGATGCTCACAACGGGCAGACAACTCAAAAAAGAAAACGAAAAAAAAAGGTGCTGACGATACGCAAAGCAACCGCAAGGCACCAGGTCCTAGACGTGAGCGCGGCCTTGTGGATATCTGTGCTCAACGTGACGGTTACGGGAAGCGTGTGCACACAATGGGGCGAAGCAAAACACGTGTGCGCTAATTGACGGAAGCAAGTGCGGGAATAGAGGGAAAGAGAGAGAGTGGAAAAAAAGCTAGCGACAGGAAGAGAGAGAGAATCAACACACGGTTAACACGGACGGCGAGGCGAGGAAAAAGTAAAGAGGGAAAGATGAAAGAACAGACACACACACAGAGAGAGAGACGCATGGGGAGAAAGGGGGTTGGAAGTGCAAGTCTTCGGAAGGGCAACGGGGAAGAGTAGGCGAAGGTGCTTCGATGTGAAGATGGGTTGACAGGGAGATGTATGCGTTTTCCTGTATTGAACGATGATTGCGAGGTGGTATAGCAAGCAGCAAATAAACAAAAAATTCGCAAGTCGCCACAGCACGAAACGAGGTACGTCAGTGTGTACAGACAATACAAGCGCAGTCTAAGAGCAAAGAAATAACAGCAAACGGGCTTTCACATGCCCTTGTTCTTTGACCTGTCGTCTTGCACGGTCTGCATGCTTCGGCGCCGCTGAGCACGCCGTCGGTGATCAAGAAGCCACCGGCGCCAAGCAAGACGAGCGTGGCGTACGGCGTTCTCCAGCGCAAGCTGCCGTGCCTGGCGCTGCCGCACAGCCCACAAGCTCCACCGCGACAGGTAGCGGCGGCTTTGATCGCTGCACGTCGTCACGGTGAGGAGGCGCAACTGCGTCGTGCGTCGCCAAAGCCGAAAGACACGCGTGGCACAGTGCCGGGCCGTGTGCTCAAGAAGTGCGGTGACGAGGCCCGGACTAAGAGTCCACAGCATCCACCGTAAGAAGAAACGCTCAGCGAGGCGGGACTCCGCAGCGAGCCGAACACATGCCAGCGTCGCCGCTAGACGTCGTTCGGAGGCCCGCTGCCGCCAGTGCCGGAGAAGGCGAGCCGCGTGCCGCGCACCCTGCGCATGCTCAAACGCGCGGCACGCACTGGCTGACACAAACCGTGCGAGCCACCGGTCGAAGGCTCGCGCACGAAGAGCGCGTGACGTGTGCTGGTCACGTCGGTGCTCTACCGCACGTCGCCAACGTCGGAAGTACGACTGCGCAACGACCTCGCACTGTGGAAGTCCCACTAGCTCGTACAGCGCGCGAACGGCCTTCTGCCGCGCCGCCCAGCGCACCCACCTGGCCATGACGGTGGTGCGGAGTCGCAGCTCTGCGTCCACCCGTAAACGACGGAGGACAGCAAAGACCGCACCCAGCTGCGATCGCGTCCATCGCCGGGCGAGCATCGGCACGAGGGGATCTAGATGGGTCGCGGAGCGGTGCACAGGTTGCTGGGCGATTGGCGTCGAGGTGCTGGTAGAGCACGCAGCGATCTCTTGCCTCCTCCCTCCGGGCACCTCCGGTACAGTCGGCGCGTGTGAAGGCGTGTCACGCGAGAAGGGCGACGTGTGCGAGCGACGTGTGGCCTCCATAGTAGAGGACTCCGCCGACGACGTGCCGTGGGATGACACTGCGCCGGCGGAGATGCGGTACATGGCACTTCCTCGCAGCACGGGCCGTCGAGGTGGCGGACTCGAATCAGTCCACAGAGCCTCTGTCGCAGGCTCTCGGTATTGTCGTCGGGCCTCCATCTACGCCTCGATTAGCCGACGCGGCGGGGTCAGAAACTGTTTCCCGGTGTGCGTGGGGGTAGATGGACGCGTTGCCGTTGACACGGCGCCACGCATGAACCACTCAATCTAGCAAAGATACACAATACCGGCAACGCAGCGTGAACCGCTGCGCTTCCCACAGCCGTGGTGGAACCCCAAAGAACGCACGAGAAGGGAGAGCAATGCACGGCTGAGTCAGCCCGATTATAAAAGAAGGAAAAGAGAAAAGAGAAAAAGAAAAGGCAGTGTCAGAGAAAACGAAGGGAGGGTGCGAAGAAGCACGCGGAGTGACCTGGTCGTGGGACATTGGCAACACCAAGTACGTCTGGGTGCTCGGAGCAACCGTGTGTATATTTGTGCGTATGCGTGCTTGCGTTTGCCCTGACGGAGGCGATCACAGACCCAACGTCACACGCGCACCGTGAGAGGGTGGTCACTGAGACGCAATAGCGCGGTCTTTCAGTGTCGGAAGCAATGGTGACACTACTGTTCTGCGAACAGGACCGCTGTTGTAGCCATCGCTTTGTATAAATGGGTCAACGTCGATTCATTTTGTTTGTGTGATAGTGTCCACTCTTCATGCCCCGTTGACGAGGCTCATACACGTGCTGGCACTTCGACTCACGCACAAATGTTCACGTAATGTCTGAGCAGTGATCCCTAGTTGCGTCGGTGCTTTTTCCGCGTGCGAGGCGGACGCCCCTCGAGGAACACCACAACGCGGCGCGCCTGTTCGCAAAGGTCAGGCGACGCCGCATCCAGCGACGGCGATAGGGTCGTGTCTGCCTCGTCTGGCGACAGGTGTGAGACGAAAAATGCCTCGAAGGACGCAATGTCATCCATCTGTTTTTTGATGGCCGCATCGGCGTCGCTCACCTCGGTGCTGCGAGGCTCGTCACCTGAAGCAGCTCTCTTCTCGCCTGCCACGGCTGCCTGGTCCGCACCGCCGTCTGTGTCGTCGAGGCGACCTGGAGGTATGAGCGCGTGAAGATGTGAAATGTACTGTGCCGTGATTCGCCCAACACAGTTATCGGCACCGCCCAAGTACTGAGCCACGAGTGCGTGAAGACACTTCACGTCGCTCGGCTGCGCCACGGCCGCGTTGCCGTACTTCCGCAGCGCTGGATCGGCTGGCTCGAGAAAATGGCTACGGAAGAAGTCCCACTGCGCCGGAGACAGAAGGGTCTCCGCGTGTTTCTCAAACACAGCGTGGGAGGCCTCGTGCGCGAGGCAGGCGTGTGGGTGCGAGAGAAAGAGCCGGCGCACGGACTGTACGGCGCCGAGTCGCTCAAGGCGCGCGACGAGGTTGTTGAGATAGGGACACGTCAGCCAAAACAGCGTTGCCCCGACCGTGGCTGTGGTGCCGTTGCGGCCCGTTTTACCAGCTGTTGTGCACAGCACCGTCGCGGCACCGTGTGCGTGGCAGCTGAACAGCGGGGCGTCTGGCCTGCGGTAACGCGCCTGGTCCGCGGCGTCGCGGTAGTCGCTCGGCTTGCACCGAGGACGCGCCACGGTGTGGCTGGTGCAACGCAGCTTGTCGTCGTCGGCCAGTGGCTGCGGGCCGTCCATCTCGGCGATGCGCACCGACGAGAAGCTCCCAGGCAAGGCGGAACAGCCTCGAGGAGAGGAAAGAACGGGGTGGGCACAGCGACGGTACTGTCTGCTGCGGAAAGCAATCGGATGTGATGTTTGGAAGCAAAATACTCACAAGTAAGACGGCTTTCTAGTATCCACGGAATGGACGACTCTGTGCTGCGCCTGTTGTCGCGAAAAGAAAAACAGCAGCTCGACGTTCGGCAAGGCAACGTGTGAAGTGTAGCTGCACGGCACGCTACCGCCAATCTGCAACATGCGTGGGCGAGATCAGTCGTCGGCACGACAGAAGGAGACGTGAGGCGTGTGATGTAATGCCCAGAGGGAAGTTGAAGCAGAGAAGCGAAAAAAGGAGGTGGCGAGAATACCATGACACCACAGCCTGAGTTCTCATCGTGTTGTTGCTCAACTGGCAAAGAATACGAATGTAAGAAAAATGCAGTTGCCAATGGCAGCTCGCACAACGGGGGGGGGGGACTCGCTTGCTCTCTGGTTCATCGACAAGTAATAGTGCGAATTACGCTCGAATTTTGTTCCTTTTCTGAGTGGTAACAGAGGCGGCTACAAATCTAGTATACATGTGCCAGGATTCAACGAGAAGAAGAAACGAAAACGGGGCAGGAAGAGGCAGTACTTGCCTCAGTTCACGACAAACCATAGATTTTGTTGATTTCATCTATCGTGTACTCGGTTTTCTTCGGCTTGCTCATACGCTCCACCGATGACTGAAATTGGTCCTTCGGCATCTTGGTCGTCTTCACCGTTGATGGATCGAACAGGTACCGCCGCTTGCTCTCCTCCATGTTGGCCGCCTTTCGCGCGAGAGAGTCGTCGTACAGGTGCTTGATATTTGCCGCTAATTCCTCCTCAGAGATCGTTTTTGTTGTTTGCATCTTGTCAATCTCTGCGTACGTCTGTGCGTCGTACTGCTGGAAGCGCTCTCGGCGCAGCTGCATCTCTGTGTCCACCTGGCGGTCCACACTCTTCTGAAGCTGCTCCTTGGGAATCTTCTTCGGCTCTGCCACTGGATAGTAGCGGCGATCGAGCTCTTCTAACGTTGCCTTCTTACGCTCCACAGAGGAGCGGTACAGGCGGTCCACCATCTGCGCTTCTTGCTCCGGGGTCAGATAGGCGCTGTCACGGGCCTCGGCTGATGCGCTGCCGTAGTTTTCCGTGGGGTACCCTTCGGCGGGGTAGTGTGCCATGTCGCCTTGTTTTGTTTCTCTTCTGCTTCTTTTTGGTAGAGGTCACTCCAAACCAGTTGACTTGACAAGGAAAGTAGAATCTCACAGCCGTTTGAGTGGGGTGCGAGAAAGAGAGGCAGAGAGACGGAAGTAGTGATTTCAGCACGCGATGAGGGGTCAGAGTGCTCGGCAGGCAGAACCGACCAGAAAAAAAACATATAGAGTGCGCGCAAAACACGTTTGCAGCAAGACTAGAAAAACGAGGTTCTGTGTATGTTTATGTGTGTATGTTTTTGTGTGAGTGAGCACAATGGCAGCGAGAGGAGAAGCCGTGCACCCGAATTCAGAGAGAAAGACCCCTCCTACGACGCAAAAAAAAAAGGAAAACCTGCGGCGGTCAGCGCTTTTCATCCCATGACGAAAGTATCACCTGATCTTGTTGATAGTAGTGCCGGAGTGATTTGATTCTCTTGTCATCCACATCGACAATCCCAACGCGGTAAATACGATCAGAACCGCTCGAGCTCACCAGCACGCCCGCCGTGACGAGAGACGCCGCAGTTGCCATTCCTCGACAGCATGCGGTCGTGCTCTCGCGTGCGTCTGACTGGATCGGAGAGTCACACGTCTGAGGTGCCAAGGCGGTAACGAGAATCGACACATCCTTTGCGGTGGTGGACACGTAAAAGTTCTCGATGCACGCGTCCAGCGTCATCGCCGGCGGTGCAGCACGCAGTCTCTCCTCCACATACGGCAGCGGAGGGGTTCCAGCTGCTTCGACGCGACTCGTGCATACACACGTGGTCGTCTCATCGACGCTGTCATCATGGAGCCACTGCACATCCAGCTTGTCAGCACCGCCGGCCTCTTGTGCGGCTTCGAACCACGGGTAGAGCAACTCAATGTCCAGCACGGGGTTGTGAACCGTTCTCACTGAGTCATCTGTCGGCTGACTCAGCACAGTCTCAGACAGCGTCGGCACCGCCGTCCCGTAGCGCTGCGTGTGTTCAAGGGCAGCCCAAACACCGCTGGTGTCAAGCACCTCCGCGAGGCGGTGCCGTTCATCCCCACTCAGTCGCGAGTCCTCTCGGCCAGGGGAGGGGCCAGCACCGTCGGCCGTGTTACACTGTCGGTCGCCAACAGAGGGTAGGAAGCGAAAGTATTTGTTCTCTCGCGCCGTGAGTTGCTCAAGCGCTGCCACTGTGGACTGTGTGGCGTGGTAGAACTGGGTGGGACAGTACCGCAGCCGGCCGTGCGCGTCCGGTAAGTGGCTGCCACCGAGGCGATGATGTTCGTGGAGAGAAAACCGGCACTGTGCACGCTTGGCACGGTGCAAGAGATGGGTGACGGTCCCAATGCGGATGCCGGCGACGACAGGTGGCCGCCACGTGGCTTTCGGTTTCACCTCCAACGTCCAGAGAGGATCGCCACGAGAACCGCTCGCGTGGTGCGGACCGCAGCGACTCTGTGCAAGACGTGCCGGGGCCAGAAAGTTGGGGAGCAACACCACCTCCGTGCATGCCTGCAGGTACTGGCGGTGTTGTGGCGGTGCCAGCGACGCCACGCGCTCGACCAGTGCTGCGTGTCGACTGTTGGCCACGTCAAGGGTGACCCGGATGTGCGGGCCCGTGAAACGCTGCAGTGCCTTCAGGCAGGTCTCGCACTCCGCGACTGGTGACTTCGAGAAGCGAAGTGCCACGTGATAGCTGTCGGCCGTGCGATCCTCAGACGGCGCCGGCTCTGGTGTTTGCGTCAGCCAATAAAGCCAGATCATCGGTGCGCCAAACACGACGTTGCGCGCGCCGGCACCGACAAAGTACACATCGGTTGTCATGTTCAGTGTCGCACCTACTCCGAAGCCGCGCGCATGTATTCCGGTGAGGGAGGGAGAAGATGGGTTGGCGAGAAGGTGCTCCACAAACTGATGCGGTCACGTCAGCAAAGCGTGAGAGGAACAGGCCAGAGGTGCATGAGAACACGAAGCTGGGAGCATCAGCACGATGGGGAGAGAAAGAAAGGGGACAAGCAAGCCCGGCGGGAAAAGGAAGGAAATGACTGGCTTCACCCTCTCCTCCCTCCCACATACTAGGCCACACGTCACTTGTCAGCAATGTGCCTCTCTCTCTCTCTCTTTCCCTTGACCTTAGCGCGCCGCCGGAGTTCACAAGTTCACTCGTTTTGTTTGTGTGTGTGTGTGTGTGTGTGTGTGTGTGTGTTGTTGGCTTCGGCGCCGGTCATTGGTTAGACGGTTTGTGAAGATGAAGGTGCTCATTGCACCGTTGCCGCAGCTGCGTCACGAGAAAGTGATGAAGACGCTCACTGCGTGCGACAGAGCCAGCTGGGTCGGACGATGGGTGTTGCGGCGTGGTGCGTTGCAGGCATTTTAGCACAGCGTCACACCCCCGTGCATCGAGGGCGTCGAGACGGCTTTCAAGGACTGAGACGAATGTGCCCTCGACACCCTCCGCGCCGTCGCTCGTCCACTGGCCCCGAGCGTGCAACAACTGGAGAGCCTGCTGCCAGCGGGGGGAAGGCGGTGTGGATGGTACACCGTCCAGTGCCCACACGAGCGCCTGCTCAGGGAAAGTCCGAATCAAAAAGTGTGCCGGTGCGACGTCCACGTGTGGAGGAGCGTGAGCGAGCGTCGTGAAGAAGGCCGCGCACTCCTCAGGTCGCGGCGAGCGTAGTTGACGAAACAGGTACAGCGCGACGGACCACTCCCTCGGGCACGCCTCTGCGCACAGCTTCAGCTGCTGTGAGGTTGTGCCGGCCGCGACAGGAATGCGCTGGTGACGAGCAAGCGTGCGGTGCACGAACCCCAGCAAGAGCACCGCACGCGCCACACCCGTTCCTTCCGTGTCCTCGTCGTCATCGGTGTGCGTCGTGAGCGCAGTCAAGAGCCCTTCGCCCCGGTTGAGCAGCGCACGGCTAATATGGGAGTCACGGCACAGAGCGTGATAGAGCTCCATCGCACCTCTCCGTACCTGAGCGCTTGGGGCGGCAGCCAATAGAACAGTGTGGTTGTGAGAGAGTATATCGCGGAGAAGGTACACCAACGATGTCAACACGTACGGAAGGAGGTGGTGCGGTCGCGGCGACCGCGGCCCGCTGTGCGGTGGGCATCGAAAGGAAAGCCACACGAGCCTGTTCAGCGCAGCCAAGAATCCACGTAAATCGGCTTCCTTGGCGCGCGTTTTGGCTACGACGACGGCGCTGGCTGTCGAGCTGCGCACGTGTAGTTGGCGCAGCACATCATGTGCGGCGTACCCTGGTGGACTGCGTGCGAGCAGTTCCACCACCCAGTGTTCGTGCACGACACGGCCATGCGCGTTCAGCGTATGAAGTGCGTCAATGCCAACGCTGTGCGGCAGCGCGAGGAGCAGCCTCTGTGTCGCGTGGTCGTCAAGGTCCAGCACACCAACCCGCCGCTGGCCAGCCGCACGCAGCACCTGTGACAGATCCGCTTCATCACTAAGAAGACAAAACGCGCTGCTCAAGGCTTGCTGCGTGACGAGCGCGTCCTGCTGTGCCTCGACAACCTCCTCGAGCTGTCTGGTATCACGCGCGACAAGTAGGTCGAGAACGGCCGCCAGCAGTCGAATCTGCCTCTGCACAGGAGATGTTGTCTTTGATGAGTCGCGCGCCGACAACGTTGCTTGCCGCAATGCATCCTCAACCAACCCCGTCGCCACCTCCTTCGGGGCGTGGCACGCGCAAACCCGCACAACCGCGAGGACTTGCACAGCATGGCGATCGGTCTCGCCTGTGCGGTCGAGATACGCCCGCCACTGCGCCAGGTCTTGAAGCGCCCACCGCCACTGTCCGAGAAGTAGGTGTGCCTCCATTCTTCGGCGCATCGCGAGCGGCTGGGACAGACAGGTGGGGAGAGGCACTTGCGAAGCGGCTGCAGCCGCCGCACAAGCGTCCAGCCCCTGTACAGCACGCGCACGACCGGACGGAACAGACAGTGCCGCAAACGCCACCGTGTTGCGAGACACACCGGGCAGCGTGCCCCACTCACCCGAGGCCGCGATGCGCGCCAGACACACCGACAGCGGCCCCGCGCAGCAGGAGGTGAGGGACCGGACCGCCAGTGCGAACAACGAGCCTTCACAGATCGCTGGGTCTGCCAGTGCGTTCCTAGCTGGCCTGGCGGCGTCGTCATCAGTCGGTATCGCCGCGTCCGCCGCCTCACCGCCTTGACGACCGCTCGTGGGCACCTCGTGACTGAGGAGCAGTGGCCGCACCGAGGTGCGCAGTGCCGGGGGCACTACCTTGAGAAAGTAGAGTCTTGCTTTTTCGGACGCCCACGCCAAGACCAGCGCGGTGTCAACGAGGCGTGCGAACAAGAAGCAGCCCACGTCACGGCGCAGTAACGTCACCGTCTCATCCGTCGGCAGCAGGGAGGCTTGTGTCTGCGCCATGTCTTGCAGCTGACGTGCCGTCACGTAGGCGCGCAGCCGCGCATTCTCCGCGCACAGCGGGTGCTGCTTCACCGCGCGCCATCCCTCGCCATGCAGAGCCACCGCCAACAGCACGCCCAGGAGTTCACTGGGAGTGGTGCAGCGCGCGCTTTCCTGCGCAATCACGTCGGCGGCTCGCCGCTCGCTTGCCGGTCCGCCCAGTCCCTCATCACCGTCGAGGAGCAACCGGCGAGCACACTGGTAACGAACGAGCGCCGCTGGCAGCTGCTGTCCACTCGCCTCGCCCCACGCAGACGCTGCTGCGGGCAAGTCAAGCACGGTAGCTGCCAGATCAAGTCCGCCGCTTGCAAGACCCAGTGTCAGAGCCGTCTCCCAGTCACCGTTGCGAAGAGCCCCGTGGTAGCGCCGCGCGAGGGTGCCGGCGTACATGCGTGTCGCGCTCGCGCGCAACACCGCCTCCGCCTCGCACAAGTACGACGCTTCATCGGGTGGGATCGCTGAAAGCACCGCACGGGCCTGTGCGTACGTCTGCCGCTCAGGGGAGATGGACTGGAAGAGTCGCACCTGTTCTTGCCAGTTGAGGGCTCCATTGGGGCCACTCACGTCGGAGCGCGAGAGGAACGCAGCCGTGGCAGCGTCGCACAGCGTCCTCGCTGCCCGTGCTGACTGCAATACAGACAGCGCTTGTTCCCACCGCGGCGCGGCGGCGATCGCTGCTCGGATGCGCTGCTCGTTGGGCTCCTCTGCCACTGTGGGTAGTGGGCTCTGCAATGCGCTCAGTGCTTTCGCCCAGGACTGCCGTTGAGCAACAAACGCGCGCCACGCCACCTTGTCCGAGGCGCGCACATACGGGCTATGCGTGACGACCGACAGTGCGGCCGTCCAGTTGCCGGTAAGGGCATGCAGTGCCGCGTACCGGGCATCGAGTGTCTCCTTCGCGCGCACCGACAGGGAGGCCGACTGAAGCAGCGCCAGGTGCTCAGTCAACTGGAGTGCAATCGCCGCTGCGGTTGGTGCGCCTTTCTTCCCCGAATCACCGTTCGGCAACGTGGAAAGGTCGTACAGGTGCTCGAGGGCGGACCGGGTCACGGGCAACACTCCTCGCAGCTCCGGGCGGGAGCGCAGAGCGGAGGAGACGATTTGACCGTACGCGACAACGCTAACGGCGCGCTTCAACAGCCGCAAGCACTCCACGAGGCTTTCGTCGGTGACACGCTCCCACGTGCGCAGCACCGCACGTGCGTGAGTGGCTGGGTGCCGGGTGGCATGACGCCGCAGATGACGCGCCTGCTCGGCTGACAGATACTCGCACTGCTGAGAGAACAGCGCCAGCGTTTCGCTCCACGGAACCCGTTGTCGTTGAAGGGTGCGCCAAATCAATGTCGACGCGTCTCGACTCCCCAGCAGTGCTGTCCCCGCCTCCTTTGCCTCCGGCGAGGGGGTCACTGATGGGGGGTGGGGGACGACGTCAACGCACGCAATGGTTTCGGCAAGCAATGCGCGTGTCTCCGCTTGCTTTCGAGTCGGTGGTGCGCGCCGCATGTTCTCCCATTGACTCAGTATCGTCGCCCAGCTACTGCGCAGCAACGCCACCGACGACCGCATCACGGCAAGCAAGTCCAGCAGTGAGGCTGAGAGCGACGGGGGAAAAATAAGGAAGCACACAGAGAGTAGAGTGCGGGGGTGGGCAATGTGGAGCCGGGCAACAAGCCCCGCACGTGCGAAAGAACGGTCTGTGCACTGAGAGGGAAGCGTGGTAGAAGGTGGTGTGTGTGTGAGAGAGAGAACAGTGAAAGAAGAGATACATGCGTTGAGGCGTGTGGTTGGTGTAAAGAGACGCCGGCACCATCGTGGTTGTGCAGGGAAGGCGCGCGCCACAACGGCGACCAGCCCTCAGGGATGCGTGTAAGGGAAAGAGAAAAAGTGCACGCGAGCAGACTGGTTTCGCCACACGGCACTCCCTCTCCCGCACTGAAAACAAAAAAAAGAGAAGGAAAGGAGACGTATTCGCGCTCCGCTTTCTGTGTGACTGTGTCTGTGATTGGTGGAGAGAGAGACATGAAGGAAACAGGTTGAACCAACGTTCAATCGACAACAAGAGCTCGACAAAAGAGTGGTGTTCTTGTGGTAGACGTGCGCCACCCACCGTGCAAGCAACAGCTGTTTCCGTTTCAGTGAGAAGAAGGGTACCACGCAAGCACTTGCCTCTGAAAATGGGAGGAAGCGGAAGGGGGAAAGAAACAGGCAACCAGCTCGCAGTCAAAAGACTCCGCCACTCGCGAACACGCAAAAAAAAAAAAAAGAGTTATTGCAGAAACTGGTTGGGGCGCCAACGTTGCTGGAACATCGGGTCCTTGTACTTCCAGCCACCTTCGACGCTATCCTTCCAGACGAGCGGCCGCGGGTGTTTGTCACCGTGTGGGTGAACACTACCCTCGTAAAGCCAGGCCTTCTCAAGCGGTGCGATGCGTGTCTTGAGCTTGCGCACAAAATGCTTGTTGACCTCATCCTTCAAGTACCACCACATGATCATGCATGGGTCGCGCTCGTACATCTCCGACAGCCGCACGCGGTACTTGCCGCCAGGGTAGGCCGTCTGCCAGGTAATGGGGACACGAATCCACGAGTCACCCGTCATGACCGCATCCTTGATGTTCACAATGACAACATGATCGCCCGTGATCATACCCGGTGTGAAGTCAGGACGATGCTGGCCGGTCATGTATAGTGCGGCGATGCGCGCCACGTGAGGCAGTTGTTCACCCTTCGCATCCAGCACCCACCAGCGCTCACCCTCTCGGCACATCCACTGCTTAGAGAGGTCATTGTAAAGGGGGAGGCCTTCGGGGTGCAGCTTGTGGCGACGCAACACGCTCTTGAACGGCGCACACACCAGACCGCTACGCCGCAGCATACCCTTTTACCAGTGACTACAAGAAAACAAACACAGAACGCAGGGTACAACCTTCCTCTTCAAGGTTAGTGGTAGTGGTGGAGAAGAGTCACGTTCAGTGTCGGCAATGCGACGCAGTGTGTAAATAAGTACAGTTGCACGCATACACACGCAAATAAGGAGAAGGAAAAGGAAAAGGAGAGCAAGCACATTGAGACGACGTGTGTAAGTGTGTGTGTGTGCAGCAAAGGGGGATTCAACATGGCGGTCTACCCGTGGAATGCACTAGTTAACCAGCCGCGGAGTGAGCGTGACGCACCCAGAAGCGTGAGCGCCCCACAGTAACTAGCAAACGCAGCTTCTTGGCTACCAGCCAGGGAGTGCCGAAGGTGCGCACGGCATCCTGCACTGAGCGCTAGATGCCCCTTGGAGTTGCGGGGCAGGCGGGGGGAAGCGGAGCAGGATTAACCCCTGGCACACATAAGAATTCATCGGACCAGTGCCAGGGCAGGCTTCAGCTGGTCGTTCGAAGTCTGGTGTTTTGGCCATTGTTGAGATTTCAGCGTCCTCAGCGTATCATCGCACGTTTGTGCGGAACCAAAAGAGCTTGTCGCTTTGTTAAACAACTTTTTTCCGTTTCTTTCCGCCATTCTTCCTTGCCAACAAAAGAAAACATAGAGCACAACAACAACAATTGGCGAAGACAACACCAATAAAAGGGACGATATGAGCGACACGTGCGCGCACAGTGACTCTTGAGAAACAAGAGCATCGACAAAGAGCGACGAAGCGGACACACACGCACGCACGCCCACCACGCGAGTCGCAGTGTCAACTGTGCAAAAGAGAGAGAAGAACCAAAACAAAAACAAAATCGCGCGCGCACGACAATCAACACTTCTTACAAACGACAGAGGCAAAAACAAAACAAAAACACAAAAGTCGGAAACAAACAGAAAACGCTACTAGAAGAAAAAAAGAGAAACGAGTGAGAGAGGGTGCCAGGTCGAACACGGAGCGCTCAAGAGCACCCTTGAGCGCAGGGAGGTCCCACTGATTCAAGACAGAATAATGAACGAATGGACAGCGGGCTTGCTGTTGATGCACGCGAACAGCAGCGCGTACTCAGTCATTCCTTTTCCTCCATTCTTGTTATTTGCTTTCCTCTTCTTCTTTTCTTTCTTTACAGGTGCATGGTGTGATCACGCGCCAGCACTCCGTGCCACTCTTGCACACTCATCAAAGGAGCATGGAAGGAAAGGATAAGGGAGAGAAAGAAGACACAAGAAAGCAAGACAACGAAGAAGCGAGAAACACAAGTCAGAAAACAAAGTGTGAGGCATCTTTGAAAGCTTCGGTCACTGTTCAAAGCACATCGTAGGGAAAAAAGCCGTGCGGTGTGCGCCACCAGTACAGTGGTTGCGATGCATGCGCGCTCCCAGCTTGTGGGCCGTTTTTTTTTTTCCGTCTTTTCCGTGTTCGGGCTTACTGCTCGAGAGAGTGGAAGCGGTTGACAATCTCTTCGTTCTGACGCTTGAAGAAATCAACGTTGGCCTCCTCGCCCTCAATGGGATCGCGGAACTTCATCTCCGTCAGTGCCGTGTACACGTCCGCCAGCTTCTCGCGAATGAAGTTCCACGTGATCTTGTGATCACCAGCGGACTCAGCCACCACGCGCTGCGCCTCCTCGTAGAAGGTGACAATGTTGCGCAGCATCCAGCACGTCTTGTAGAGCGGGCAGAACTTGTCGTACGGGGTGAAGGCGTTCTGCTGGAGGAACTCCTCACGGATGATCTTGGCCACCTCGAGGATGATCTTGTCCGACTCGGAGAGAGAGTCCTTGCCGACGAGCTGCACAATTTCCTGAAGCTCCTCCTCGCGCTGGAGGACCTCGGACACGACGGCACGCAGGCGCATGTAGTCGGGATCGAACGTGTTGAAGAACGGCTCGAGAGCATTCAGGTACTTGGAGTACGAGATGAGCCAGTTCACGGACGGGAAGTGCTTACGCTGGGCGAGACGCTTCTCCAGACCCCAGAAGACCTGCACGATGCCGAGCGTGGCGGTCGTCACAGGATCGGAGAAGTCACCGCCGGGCGGAGACACGGCACCGACAATGGTGACGGAGCCCTGGCGCTTGGGGCCACCAATGCAGGTCACCAGACCGGCACGCTCGTAGAAGGAGGCAAGACGCGCACTGAGGTAGGCCGGGTAGCCACCATCAGCGGGCATCTCAGCCAGACGACCGGAAATCTCACGCAGAGCCTCGGCCCAGCGCGAGGTGGAGTCAGCCATCATGGCAATGTGCTTACCCATGTCACGGTAGTACTCGGCAAGCGTAATACCAGTGTAAATGGAGGCCTCACGGGCAGCCACGGGCATGTTCGATGTGTTGGCGACCAGGCACGTGCGCTTCATGATGGACTCCTCACGACCATCAATGAAGGTGGTCAGCTCGGGGAACTCCATCAGCACCTCAGCCATTTCGTTGCCGCGCTCGCCGCAGCCGACGTAGATGACACAATCGGAGTTGGAGTACTTGGACAGGGCCTGACTGATGACGGTCTTGCCGCAGCCAAAGGCACCGGGGATGGCGCAGGTACCGCCCTGCACGGACGGGAACAGAGCGTCGAGCACACGCTGGCCAGTGAGCAGCGGGTGGTTGCCGGACTCCTTCGCGGCCACAGGACGAGGCGTGCGCACGGGCCAGCGGTGCATGAGGCGCAGCGTGCGCTTCTTGCCGTTGTGCTCGATTTCTACGACATCGTCGTCAAGGGTGTAGTTGCCAGCGGGCTGGACGGACGTGACGCGGCCCTGCACGCCAGGTGGCACCATGATGCTGTGGTTGGACATGAGTGAGTTCTCGCACACGGTACCCATAATGTCGCCGCCGGTGACGAGGTCGCCGACCTTGATGCGCGGCGTGTAGTCCCACTCCTTGTGTGGGTTCAGCGAGCGCACCTGGACACCCTTGGGGATGAAAATGTTCTGGACCATCTGGTAGATGGTGTCCAGGGGACGCTGAATGCCGTCAAAGATCTCCGACATGACGCCAGGGCCGAGCTCGAGCGACAGCGGCTTGCCGGTACAGTACACGGGATCGCCAACAGTCAGACCGCCGGTCTCTTCGTAGACCTGAATGGTGGCGGTGTCGCCCTCCAGACGAATAATCTCACCGACGAGGCGGAAGGAGCCGACCTGCACCAGCTCGTACATGGCGCTACCGCTCATGTTCTCAGCAATGACGACGGGGCCTGAGATGGCCTTAACCGAGCCAATCTGGCTCTCGGCCTCGAAGGCGTGTGCATCGCGAGCCATGATGGTGAGGTCACGCGAGGGGAAATGCTCGATGAAATGTGGCACAAGGCGCAGAGAAACAAAAGAGCAAACGGTAAAAAAAAAGAGTTACGCTAAAATACTGCAGTGCAAGAACAGGTGGTAGTGAAGAAGAGAAAGAGAAAGAGATGTGGAGTTGGCTCGTGTATGCGCGCACGTGAACTGTGAGTGATGGGGGGTAGCCGGGGATAGAGAGCAATACGCAGTGAACAGATGAGCACAGTATTTCAGCTGCCTCGGTAACAGAAGCGAAAGCAGACAACACGTAGTGCGACTCGGTCCGCACGTATGTGTGTATGTATGTGTGCGCTCCTGGTATGTGGTCTCACGTGAGACGTGTGTGTCCTTCCCGATGCGACGCAAGACGTCGTCACACCCCGTTGTTGTGTGTGCATCCACGCACACATACACACTCGCGCTCCCTTCATCCGGGATCGGCAGGAGTGCCGGAGTTGTTTGCTTGGTGTATTGCTCAAAGCGACAAACATCTTGGAAAACGTCACTTCAACTACTTGTTGGCATTCTAGCACGTGCTTGTGAAACAGATAGAGAAAGAGGAAGATCGTTTGCACCGGACTATCACACACACACACACGGCTCAAAAAGAAAAAGCAAGCCAGAACCTCTTCTTTCCTTCTTCTTGCGCTCTTCGAAGTAAAAAAGGGGTTAGGGAAAGAACCATTTACTTTCGTTCCAAGCTCAGCGGCCACACACAATGTCAGGCCAGAGCGTCACGCCACCACACGACGCGTCGCGCAGTCCCACGTCACTCCATTGAATGGTGAGAGCGTGTGTACGACCCACAGTAAAGACAGCTCTCGAGGTGAGCTCATTCACACCCAGAAAAAAAGAATTAGCAGTCATTATCAGCAAGAAGAGACGGTCCCTGTGCGTGCCTGTGCATGTGTGTGTGTGTGTGTGACGATAGCAGAGCGCTCACGCCTAGTCAGCCTTGACGACGGTGTAGAGAACGTTAACAAAGATGAAGGATGCAACGGTGGAGATGGTGCCACACATCACGCCAAAGAAGCTTGCCAGCCCAGCCATGTATCCCATGTACAGAATGATGGAGGCAAACGCCGTAATGCTCAGATAGCGAATGAGGTAGAACAGGGTGTACAAGAAGAGAAACACGCCAGCCGAGCCCAGGGAGGTGAAGGAAGGCCACCACCACCGATAGTCCTGGCGGACGAGTGTGTTGTACGTCACCACGACACCCAGCTCCGCGCAAATGAGAAACACGTTGAACACAATGAGCGTGAGCGCACCCATCATGTAAAACGTCTGCCCTTGCCACATGGCGCTCAGCATGTACGAGATCTCCAGCATCGACGCCAGTACGGGGAGCAGACCAGCGCACAGCCACAACAGAGACAGGTGGCGATTCTCCGCCTCGCGCGGGATGAGCCGTGGGATGCTACTCACACGTGCCGACACATGGAGCACCTCCTGCCTGAACCCAACCGACAAGCCAAGAAGCCCCATCGGCATGGACAGAAAAATCCACATGACAGCCAGCATAAGTGCGTACGAAAATGGAATGGCCAGAGACGCGTGCTTGGCCCAGTTGATCATATTGAGCAGCAGGTAACCGCAAACGATCAGCAGAGGGCAGAAGAAGGTGGCGAAGATGCCGTTCTTCCAGGACTGCTTGTGGAAGAGCTTGAGCAGCCGCGCCGCAACGTACCCTGCCACGCAGCTGGTGAGCAAGAAGAGGGCGATGATGGCGGAAAGCAGTTCGCCGCGCTTGGACGAATGCAAGATGCGCAAGACGGCCGCCACGACGAGCAGCACCACAATGACAATGGACTGCGCGCCTGACGCGATGAGGGAGGTGAACAGTACCGCCTGGAATGGCGCCCGGAAGGCGTCTCCGCGCACCAGCTTCCAGCCGTGTTCATCGGACATGTTCATGTCGCCTTCGTCAAGGTAGGCCACTAGGTCGCGGCGGATAGTGCGCACAATCACAATGAGTACCACGACACTGAGAAGCAGCACCATCATCGTGCTGTTGAGAGCCGTGACCCAGTGACCTTTGCGCGCGAGTGTGGCGTCCACAGAGGTCAGTGCCTCATAGGGGCTACGCCTCGCCTCAAGCACGTCCACATCGTTGTCTTCAAGCTCCCACACAACGCTGTACGAAAACTGCACGTCGATCGTTTCATCGGATTTCATTGATTCGGGCAAAGTGATGGTGTGCCCGGCACTGCAGCCGGGTCCGACAGAGGAAGATTTGGCAGAGAAGCCCACCACGTAGTACGTGTCCTTGTCGTTCTCCTTGCCTGCCGCGACCTTCTGGTAGCGAATGCGGAACGCGATGTGATTGAACAGATCCACGGCGCTACCGCCGGCATCCATCTTTCGGTACTGGCCGAGCGGGTGGCCGAGAGTCGTGGAGGTGCCGTCCCGGGATATCAGAGGAAGGTGATCGAGGTACATGTGGCCTCGATAGTTGTTGGTGATGAACATGGATGCACGGCGAACATCCCTGCGTGTGAGGTGAACCTCGTTGCACAGTGGTACGCACGAAGCTGGCTGGCCGATCGTGAAGTTGTAGTCTGACGGCCAGACGCGGTTGCCCATCAAAATGGTACCAAAGTTGACGGACTCCTTCTCCCGCTTGATGCGCTCCGCTGTGGGTGGGCATACGGGAAGACGGTAGTAGTTGAACGGCGTGACAGACTTGGAGGAACGCAGTGAGTCGACGTGGGCGTTTAGCACGTCCTCCGAATAGAACGCCGTGGGAATGTCAATCAAAGGAAACGCCTCCGCGTGTAATGCGGTGCAGGCAGCGAGTGCCAGCAGCAGCACTGTCAGCACTTGGATAACACGGGGCATGGAACAGCTGTTCTTGTGAAGCGACGGCACGGCTTGCGTGGTTTTGTATGGGGGTAGGGGGGGGGGGACTGCCTCTCTTCCAGAAGCTTAACAGCAACGAGTAGCCACTGTCAAAGCACACACACACACGGAGCTGAGAGCCGTAGGGGCAAGGCAACTTTAAAAAAAAAGAAGTCAGGGCGCGAGTGACGAGGCAAATCTCGCTGTGACTGCTAGTTGCTGTGGTAGAAGTCGCCGCGCACAACGTCGTGAGTATTTTCTCGGCTCTCAGGTGGAAGCCAACAACAAACACGGCGCGAACGTGAGGGAGAGAGAAAGAAACATGGGTTGGGGTGTCGGTTGAAGGGAGAGGAAAAGGGATTGAAGAGGCGGCACGACACGCAGAGGATGGCGCGAAGGGACAATCGGTACAGCGGCCACGACTGTCTCTGCCGCTTGCAGCAGCAAAAGCAAGTGAACGAGTCCCTCTGCTTATCCCTCATCGCGAACCTCGGCCGGACTGCGCATTCAACAGCTACACGTGTGCACGAACGCGATGTCTGTGTGTGCATGTGTGCGGGTGAAACGGTTGAGCGTATGGGGGTGGGGTCGTCAAACCGTAGTGCACAGATACGTGTGGAGTCGGTGCCCAATAGCAGACCAACTTGTTGACGTTGGTGTCGACGAGTTGTGTGCGCCACACGGTTCGGTCCATTATTTTCTCTTTTTTTTTTTTTTGGTGTCAATAAAAAATGAAAACAAAAAAAGAATTCATGTTCATTCCTTCGAAAGAACAGACGCGCGCGTCACGACGGGGGAGTGACTTAGTACGGGATCATGTCGGCGTAGTCCTGGGCCGTGCGGGAGAGGGTCTCGACCTTCTTGGGGCGCACGAGGCCGCCGTTGCGGTTGCTCTGCTTCAGAGGAGGCAGCGTCTTGCCGGCCTTCTTGTCCGCGAGGTAGGCCTGGAACTGGTGCTCCTTGGCCTTGAACGCCTCCTGGCAGCGGGACAGGCGCACGTGCTCGAAGCGGACGCAGATGCGCTTGCGCAGGGTGCGCGTGCGCACGGGCTTGTTGACGATGACGCCAACACCGCGGGGGGTCACGTTCCACACGATACCGGTGCGGCCGTGGTAGTACTTGTGAGGCATACCGGCGCGCACAGCGGAGTCCGCAACAACATCCACGTAGTCACCAACCTTGATGTTGGTGAGGATGGTGGAGGTGGAGGGGTTGCCGTGCTTGCGGAACTTCTTGGCGAAGAGGTGGCGCGTGCCGCACTTGTAACCGTAAGAGTGGACCATCTTTCAGCGGAATGACTGTGTAGGGGAGAAGGGGGAGCAAACAAAGACAGTTGGGAAGCGAGTGCGCGGGAGAGAGAGTGTGTGAGAGAGGAAGAGAGGCAGACAGACACATAGAACAGGAAAGTAGAAGAGGACGGTGGGTGAATAGCGACGACAGAGAATGGGGAGAGGGGAAGGACACAAATGCAGAGACTAGTCAGCTTTTGGCGCGGTGAAGCAAAACAGTTCGGCACCCAGTGAGAGTCGCGAACATTGGTTTTGCTGTCCCCGTATCGTCGGGTGGGCACGGTCAGGGGCCCGCGTAGGGTATAGGATGGGGACTGCGCTAGCACAACGACAGCACAGAGGAAGAGGAAGAGGTGGAGACCCGTTCCCAGCCGTCCATCCGCCGGTGCCTGTGTGTACCTCCTCACAACGCGCGGGCACCTCAGTGGAGTGCCCGCATCAAGACGCGAGGGACCGCAGAGCCCATGTAGATGTAAACTTGTACACGTAGTGTGTCCTGGAGAAGTGGTCGATAGGGTGTTGCACCACCACAAGCCGGAAGGCAGCCGTAAGAGGGGGGAAAAAGAGAGGAGCGACACGCGTCGCTGCCAACGCCAACAGAACAACGAAAAATAGAAAAATGAGCACATCACGCGTTGAGAAGGAGAGAGGTGAGACACAACAGCTGTCGACGCTCACCCAGCAAATGGCTTTGCTGCTCTGTTATTCCTTGCCTCTTTCGTGTCGCTCGTCTGCAACCGCGGCTTCTGCTCTTGTTGCAGCCTGACAGTCGCTAGAGAAAAAAAAAGGAGTGGGGAGCGAAGTGAAACCACGGACACCTCAACGTACAAATAAATAAGGAAAAACGTGAGGTGACAAAACAAAATCAGCAACAGAGCTCACGAATACTCTCCTTTTCTTCTCTTGCAATTAGTTGTCTTCAGTGTGTGGGTGTGTTTGCTTCTCGTTTGCTGACTTGGCTTTTGTTTCTGTTAATGTTGCTCTGTCATTGTCATTCGTTGGCAAGCCACATGCAACGTTGCAGTGCGTGATGCCCACACTGCAAATGGGCGAGAAAGAAAAGGGACTTCATTAACGAGGGAAGAACAGAAAGAAAAAGAGAAGCCCGTGGGGAAAAAGAGAAAGAGCACGGCTCTACAGGTTTGTTTTAATTTTTTAAAAACGACTAAGCGAGCAGTTAGCAAAAAAAAAGGGGGGCTCTTTACGTGTCGTGGAAACAAAAGCCGTGCTCGTAGGAACGAAGCGTGAATGTGGCGTGCAACGTGGTGTCACAATCACAGGGAAAGGAAAGTCGTGCAGACCCAGCACAAAGTGCGTGCACCCTCACTACGAGTCTACTCTTCACTCACTTTTATTTTTATTTTTCCTTACGGTAGTGAAAGTTTGCTTGTGTGTGCCCTTGAGTGCGACGCGCTCCCCTAATCTGGTCAGACATCACAAGGCGGTTGAGTTTTTAATTCGGTACCGCAACGAGCAAAGAAGAAGAAAAAAGCAAGTGACACGGTACGGTGTGTCTTATTCTTATGGTTAGCATTCTCAGGCTGCGCAGGCACAACACATGAAGCGCGCGCGTCGACGCTGCTTCATTACTTTGAGCAACTTGGAAAGTCACGCGTATCGCTGCTTTCCATTTTTTTTTGCTCGTTTCTTTTGTGTGTCTGCGTGTGTGTGCTGTTGTTACTTTTGTGCGCGTATGCGTGCTTGCGTTAACTGAGCACATGGCACACTGCCAAACATGCGGCGCCGTTCGGGTGCTTTAACCCGTCTCTTAGTGCAGTGGCGAACCGTCTTTCAGTGCTACGCTGTGCTGTGTGTCGCTCTACTCGCGCGGGTGGAGGCCTGAGTGACGGTCAAGGTCAGTGAAGTCGACCACCTCTACTGCTGCGGTGCCGTCGTCAGCCGTGGCGGTGTGGGTGGTGTCGGCGGCCTGCGCGTTATGGCGGTCAATCTCGTCTTGCTGTGCCTGCCGGCGGCGCTTCTCGGTCTTGGGGGTCGCACCAAGAAGCTGTGCACGCCAGTCGAAGTGGATCTTGTCGCACGAGAGCTCACCGGAGCGGATCATCGGGATGACCTTGCTCAGGATGAGAGCGCACGCAACAAAAAGGGACACACCGAGGATCAGCACAGACGTCACGATGGAGCCATTCAGCTGCGGATCCACCGTCGTGGTGGTCGTGGCACCGGCGGCAGTGACGCATGCCTTAACGTCTTCATAGTCGGAGTTCGTCATGGAGCACACAGTCACTCGGCGGCAGAAGCTCTCGCACTTGCCGTTGGGGAACGTCGACATTTTCAACTCACCGCCGCTGTGAAGCTTCAGGTAGTTTTCCCAGGCCACATCGTTCGTGAGAAGGGTCGTCAGGGACTCGTGCATGCTGCTGATGTTGGTGAAGCCATAAGGGAACCCCAGTGCGCCGGCCACCTGTTGACCGTTCGACCACGCCGAGTTGGTCAGAAAGCGCTGGCGCATGTTCTCCACGCTCCAGTCGCTATTGAAGTTGACCTCCACGTAAGACGGCACGTTGCCGAAGATGGGTGAGACAGCGGGAAGAATGACGGCAGGGACCCCGCTGGCTGCGTGTGCAATCGGGGTGAACATGTGGACATGGCCGAAGAGTTGAAATTTGACCGTGTCAGCGTACTGCGACACCAACGAATAGTAGCGAGTCTGAAACCGCGGCTTCCAGTACATGTCGGTGGTGGCGTCGGTGAACTTGCCTGCGCTGACAACGGTGTAGTAGTCGAGCGTCGTAGGGAAGTGTGTAAGGATGACCACCTTCTGTGAGGCGCTCTTTGCCGCGCTGAGCTGGCTCTCCAAGAACGCAAACTGCCCACACGGGTCGCTTTCCGTGTCTGGCACAGCTGGAACAAGTTTGTTGGCCCAGAGAAGCGAGTGCAGCGAGAGCACTCGCAGACTGGCGCTCACCTCACGTGCGTAGTAACCGCACTTCTTCATCTCTGTCGCCTCGTCTGCCGTGAGAATGGTGCTGGTTTTGAGCAGCTCCACGCGCGCATCGAGCTCGGTTTGCGTGCTGGACTCCCACTGGAATTCGTAGTCCGGCACAACGTCGTTGTTGCCGACGCAGCCGACCACGCTGGCCTGACCGCTCTTGTCCAGCGAGCCACTCGTCGTGATACCAGCGAGGCCTGCCGCCTCATCGGGCCACAGCGCATCCGCCTTGAGCCCGCTTGCCGCAAAGCCGTGGCGTTGCCAGTCGCCGGCGTACAGCGTGTATGCGTTGCGGCGCGTGCTGATATCGCTCATCACAGACTCCATCAGCGCCTTTGGTGAATCGCAACCTGCCTGCCCGAGCGTGGCCGCTGCACTGGTCGTGCACTTGTACCCGTTGCTGGCACCATACAGTGGGTCGTAGTGGATATCGGACAGCACGGAAAAAACCTCGGCGCTCGCGCACAACGCCAACAGCAAGCCGCACACCGCCACGGGCAAACACCGCCGGGACAGCAGAGGCATCTTTCGCGTGTAGAAAGCCAGTTAGCAAGGCCGACAAATGGTAGAGAGAGAGAGGGGGGAAATTTAAAGAAGAAGCGAAGATCCGGTGCAGTGGCTGGCAGAGACGTGAGCAACGTAAGTCAACTGTGGAGGAGAGACCACTTGAAAGCAAGCCAGCACGGAAAGCTAAGTAAAAAAAGAAGAAGAAGCGAAGAAAGAGCGAAGTCAACAACTGTTTTAAAGACGGTCTGAAAGCCGCGCTATGGACACAGGCACACACAACAAGAAGAACGGAAAGAACGGTGAAGTGGCGGGCGAGGAGGAGTAGACGGATAAAGAGAGTCGACCGACACGCGTCAACAACAACAGCACGGCAAGCCAGGGTGAGACTGAAAGCAGTAGGTACGTGGGGGAGGCAGCGGTGTCGAAGCTCCCCCATGACTGTTGGAAACGTTTAGTTGTGAGTGTGTGGTGTGTGCGAAGTCGCTATGACGAACAGATGACAAAAAAAAGGCAGCATGACAAGCTACTGGACGACACGACAGCCGAGGTTGAATTTCGGGCAACTTGTAAGAAAGTGTGTGTGTGTGAGAAAGAGAGGGAGAGCGGCGTCACTAGCGTGGCTCGTCAGATGAGAAGCGTGACGAAGGGAAAGTCTTGTCCTCACTACGGTTTTGCCGTGCGGTTCGGTGGCTGTGTGACGTCATCGGTGTCAAAGTCATTCTCACGGCCGTCAACGTCCGAGGTACCCATATTGTCAGCGTAATAGTAGGACGAGCTGGTGGAGCCACCCATGGTACCGCCGTTGTAGCTGCCCTCGTGGATGTACCCCGTGTGGGGATTCACCGCGTGGTCGTAGAAGCTGTCCAGGTACGCCGCGTATGGAACAGCGCTTTCTTGCATGGCCCCCTGCACCTTATGAAAAGGTCGTGGGTAGGGAATCGTGTAGTGAAGTGCCAAGCCATAACGCATCTCCACCTCGCGCACCTTGCGTTCAATGTGCTGAATGTCTGTGAGACCGCTGTTTTGGTGAAACAGGCGGCGCGTCTCTTCGAGAACGTAGAGTGCGTCCTGATCCGTCTCCCAGGGCACCGTGAAGGCTGCCTTCAAACACTTGCGGTACCACGAGAGAACCTGCGAGCGGTACGGGTTCTCTGCCACCTGTGCCACCGTACGCGCTGCCTGCGTCGTGGTCATAGACGTAGGTCACGAGAGAGGTGTGGTGGCGCGATGGGGGTGGAGCCGTGTGGAGGGGGGAAAGAGTCAGAGGCAACCACGCCAAGGTGCCTCGAGTATCATTGTGACCATGCACGGTTCGGTATTGAGGCAGGAAGGAGAGGAGTGCGAAGGGCGCATGGAGGGTGAGCGAGTGGCCACCTGCAGCGAGCGCGGATGCGGCCCACACACAAAGGCAGAAGAGGTGAGCCGTGTAAGGTCATGCCTCACAAAGGAAATGGGTGAGAGAGCGCATCAACAGGAGCAACCAACCCCTCTCACGCGCGATTCCGCTACCAACGAGAGTGGGTAGAGAAAGAAAGGGAGCGTAAGAAACACCGTGCGGTGTGTGCTCATCGGCAAGCACGGCCATCATGAACAGGTGGTTGCTTCTTGTTAGCGCGTACAGGTTTTAGAGAGTGGTTTGCCTTCCTTATCTGGGGTGGGCCGAACGGCACCGGAGAGAGAGGACACCACCACCGCCGTCGTGAAGGACGCACCGCCTTCCCCGCGGCGGAGACACACTGAAAGTGCGTAGGTTGTCAACGACGTGTGTCGGGAATAAAACAAGAACAAGTGAAAAAAAAAAAGCACTTTAGTTAAACGAGCAAACATGGTGCCAGTGATCGCGCGGGTCTTTCTAGTAACGGAATGACGGAGAAATTAAAAACAGATTGACGACGGTTGTACGCGGCTAAGACACTGTTTCTCACTGCGTGCGTCGTCATGTCTACCTGACAGCCGTGCAACTGTCGTGTGCACGTCAGCACCACATGATTGTCTGTACGTGCGCGTGCCCACACGTGCGGTCAAGCATGAGCGCACGTCTCGCTGCGCCACCGGCGGGATGCACGGTTAGAATGACAGCAAACGAACGCGGAAATATGTGTGATCCACAAGAAGAAGGAAAGAAAAAAAAAGAAGGAAAAAGTGCACCGTTTACAAAAGTCTTTATTGAATTTCGTCGCGCGCTGCATCTCATACGTTAACAGCCGTGAGGTGACCCTTTGGGTTCAACAAGTGAGCAGCTTCAGCTGAGGACTAACTGCTTGCATTGTCGTCAATTAACGAGAAAAAACAACAGAAACGCAGGCCAACTGGAAGAAAGAAGCAAAGAAAAGAAAAAAGGGGACTGCAGGTCCACACAGCCGACTTCGGGGAATCTCAAAGATGCCTAGAATTCGGTTGCGAGGGTGGGGCACACATGAGAACCACACGCTCACAAGAGTCTTTGTGCGTTGGGGCTTCATAGATTTGGCAAGTAGCGAGGGTATGACAGCAGATCGTGTGGAAGTGCAAAGTCAGCCTTTCTCGCACACAACACACGTATGTATGGTCCTGTTGCCCAACCTTCAGCTCCGTGAACGTACGGTCGAGGATAAGGCCACCCACAGGACAGAGGGAGAGAGCCGATGGGTGAAAAGAGAGTTTTTGCTGCAGGTCAGTTGGCTGCGATCACGGCCTTGGGAGACGTGATGAGCACGGCAGTGCCATCGGAGCACATCTCGCTCACGCCCAACGAACGCAGAGCGGGAGGGGCTCCACCGAAGCGCGCGCCGTTGTGTCGGATGCAGTTTTGGGCGGATTGGTGCCCCACCTGCGCACACAGCGATTCGTCCGGGTACGTCAGGTATTGAGAAAGGAAGCCGCCCACAAACGCATCTCCCGCGCCATTGACATCCACAATCTCGTCAGCCGACATGGCAGGCACTTCGTAGCTGCGCACGGTGCCGGCGGAGGCGACCAGCGTGTTGTCCGCCCCGCACGTGCAGACAACCAGACGGGGCCGGCCAGCCGTGACTGTCGGCAACGCGCAGATGCGCTTCAGCGCGGACACGAGTAGTTCACGCTTCTCTTGGCTGAGCTTCCCACTCACGTCGCTTTCACCTCCTGCCTCAAGAGACTCCAGACGCGCGAAATCATTGGCCCACGTCGCCTTGGCGAAGGCGAGAATATCGTCGTCACTGCCGAAAAGCATATCCACGTGCGGCATCAACACCTTCAAGCGGCCGTGGAAGGCCATGCTAATATACGGTGCGCTGAGGTTCAGTGTGAAGATCTTATTGTGGCGGTGTGCGTGCAGGGCGACGGAGAGCAGGTTGTCTGGACTGGAGGCTGTGTTCAGGAAGAAGCCCTCTGAGTAGTACAGCTGAGCGTCGGCGATGGCCTCTTGCACCGAGTCTTCGTACATGTGGTTCAGGGAGAGCTCCACCGCGGCACCCAGCTTGGTCAGAAGGGAGCGCTCCTTCTGGTAGACCAGACCCGCACACGTGCCAGTCGGCTTTGTCTCGAACTCTTCGAAAAGCTGACGCACGCCAGCGGATGCCAGCGAGCTGCGCAGAATCTCCGCAAACTTGTCCTTGCCGAGTGCACCGACGTAGTAGATGGGTGCCTTGGGGCGAATCCACGCCAAGGCGCGCGCGGTGTTCATCGACGCCCCACCAGGAGTGTACTCCACGCCACCACGCTCCAAGAGACGCCCGAAGAGCGCGTCCTGTTCTGGAGTGGCCAAGTTGACGCTGCCAGATTCGATACCGTACTCATTCAGAAAGTCAGCGTCGACGTCCGCCATCATATCTAGAAGGGGGTGCCCGAAGCACACCACGCCAGGGGCTGAGGCAGTCTTGTGCATGTTGTGCGTCGTACTACACCAGATGCAATTCGGTGAGAGCAGCAAGCACGCACACGCACGTTTCGTAGTGACAAATAAAGCAATCGGTGAAGAACTTAGCGAGCGCAGCCAGACGCGATGAGTGTGGTAGCGGAAAGGGGGTAACGATATTGCATATTCAGAGTGGTGTGTCAAAGAAATGAGCTGGGTGTATGGGGAAGGAGTGACGGCCTTGTTGGCATCATTGCGCGCAAGGGCACACATGGCTCTGTAAGCAGCGCCCCGTGGGGTGCTGTCGCGCTCCGTAGGGACACTCCTTCCACCAAGGCAGACACGAGACGACACTCAATGTGCACGACAACGAGGGAGGCGTCAGAGAGTACTATGACTGGTGTCGTGATGCGCTCTGCCCACCTCCTACGGCCCCTGTGGTGTTCATGACAGTGACTAGCTGGTATGCATCTGTGGAAACACCTGTAAAAAAAAAAAAGGCCCGCGACGAGTGAGACACACACACGCACGGCGGTATCTGCGTGAATTGCCAATTACGTGGAGTGAATACGGCCTCACTCACTACGCTTGGCCTCGCCGAGTGGGTCGAAGACATAAAACCCCTTCTTTGTCTTGCCGAAGAAGGAGCTGACAAACTCTGGCTTCACATCTTCCAGCGAGGCGGGCTCCCAGTGAGGGTCGTTGGTTCGTTCAGTGAACATGGCGCGGACGCCTTCCGGAAAGTCATGTTCCTGAGCCATGCGTTGCGCCGTGAAGACCTCCATGGACAACGCCTCGAGATGTCCCGTCATCTTCGCCGAGCGCTTGTGCTGCTCCAGCACGACCTTGAGTGATGTCGGCGAGGCGCGCTCAATTGACTGCAGCGCCGTCTTGGCAAGCGTGGATGTCGATTCGAGGTTGCGCAGCTCACTGACAATCGCCTCGACACTCTTGGGGCCCGACTTTTGCAAGCCAAACACACGCTCCAGCACGGGTCTCTCGGGCTCGAGCGTGAACGACGGCAGCTCTTTCGGCTGCAGAGCGTAGATGCATGAAGAGGCATAAAACGGATCCTCCACAGCAGCAAGGCTCTTCTCCAGTGTGCTGTAGTCCGTTGATGCGATGTAGTTCGTGGCGAGGCCGGCATGCACGAGATCCGCGCCTTTCAGTCGCGCACCAGTCAGCGCAAGGTACAGTCCAAGACCAGTGACGGCCGTCCGCGGCAGCGTCCACGAGGTGCCGCCGTTCGTGAAGAAGCCCAGCGAGCACTCGGGCATGGCGAACTGTGTCACCTCCGAGGCCACACGGTAGCGCGCGTTGAACGCCAAGCCAGCCGCCGCGCCCATAACGATCCCGTTGAGCAAGCTAATGAAGGTGTTGGATGTGTTCGCCACGATGTGATAATCAGTTTGGCACTGCAAGCACGAGGTCCGCCCCATGAAAGCCTGAAGGTTGTCTGCAGTGGTGTGCTGCAGCAGGTCGCCTCCCGCAGAGAAGCAGTCCCCAGCACCTTTCACCACAACAACAGCCTTCTCATTCGAGTGTGGTTCAAGAATGATGTACTTGCGCAGCGCTTCAGCCATGGCGATGTTGATGGCGTTCATCGATTGAGGACGGTTTAGAGTCAGGATACGCGTATTCTGGTAGTCCTGGCAAAGAACCGCCTCACTTGCGGAGACCGCACACCGAAGAAAGCCATTCGTGCGCATCAACGTTCGCACTCCAACACAAGGAGTCAATATACGTGTGTGTGTGTGTGTATGTGTGTGTGTATGCACGGGGAAAATATATGACGGAGTGACTGTCTAGCGCTACACGACACGGGGGAAAGGGGTCGGTGGAACATGGGAAGGAAGGAGTGAGTGGGCTGCCGTCGTTCACTGTCGCAGTGTGGAAAAGGGGGGCTGAATCTCAGTCAGCAGCCGCGCCAGACAGGACGTTGAGTTGTGCAACGCATGTGCACAAGCAGTGTTGATGGGGGGAACAGCACAACGAAAAGAACGGAGGCTGGAGAAGAGAGTAGAGCAGTGCCACACGCGTCTCGCGACACTGGCGGAGGGCCTCTTTTTGTGCTTTCTTTTTTGCCACTCCCCTCCATGCACCGCTGCTGAGGCCGGCTTCAGTCGATGTTTTTGTTTGTTTGTTTGTTTGCTTGTGTGGGTCGCTTCTGGCATGTAGTCCAAGTGGGAGCAAAGGAAAGAAAAAGAACAAGCGATAGAAGACCCGTCACACACTCACGTACACACCAAGCCGAGCGGTCGGCTGCCCATGGCGTTTTCTCCTTCCGCTGTTAGAGAATGCCATTTTGCATGGTTTGAAACTGATCATAGCGCCTGGTGCGCCAGTTATCGGCACTTGTGGAGATGAGCTCCTTCGTGTTGAGGGCGAAGTCGGCTTCCGAGCTGAGGTCGTAGCGGAACCGGCTCCTCAGCTGCGGCACGACGATTTTGGGGTCAGAGCCGAAGCACGGCATGGTGTTGTACGGCACCATCAGCGCCACAAGCGCCAGCAGGTCCTCGCTACGCTCCCGGACGGCTTCGAAGGCTTGGTAGACGAGGACCTTGTAGTAGGTGAAAATGTCGCTCGCTTGTCCACCCATCACGTCGATCAACTCTTGCGAGAGCTTGAAGGGGGCGGACTCAAAGTTGATTCCGCCAGGTGAGGTGACGAAGAGAAAGCCAAAGTCAATGTGAATCATCTCACCTCGTCGCGAAATCATCAAGTTTCCGTTGTGACGGTCTTTGATTTGAAGGATGTAGCTAATCACACTGTACCCGGCCATGGTTTCGGCAAAGTAACGCTGCGCATTGCGGTACGGGATGGAGCCTTGACCATCAAAGGCTTTGGCGAAAAAGTGCTGCAGGTTTGCGACGCCGCACGCCTTTTTGATGCCATCCATCGAGTTGGAATCGTCCACCACCTCCAGCACACCGCAGTCCGAGTTGGTGGGCAGCGCGCGATAAGGGTGTGCGCTGCAGGTGAGCCCCGCCTCCTGCCAAATGCTGTGGAAGATTTCGATCATCTGAAGCGCCAGCTCCTCCTGCCGGAGGTCGTCACCGGCCTTGACGATGAGACACCGCATGTCCCAGTTCGGGTGAGCCCCCCACGAAGAGCCTGCTCGCACCCGCGTAAGCCGCTCCGCGCTGCTCTCACCGAATGCCTTCTTCATGTAGGACTGCTCCGATTGCTGTGCCGTTGCTTCCGCTGCGGCCGTCGGTGCGGGGGGTGAGCCTGGCTTGTGCTCAGCCGGGTCGTAGATGGCGTCCGAGGTGGACGACAGTCGGAATCGTCCATCGGGCAGTCGCAGGCGAGACGCGGAAGGGTCCTGCATCGTCGCAGTGTCATCGACAATGACTTCGTAGCGAATCAAATACGGGGCTCGCTCCCGTGAAGAAAACACCGTGCACTCCTCCACAGCAATGTGGACAATCCACCTGACGGGATCGGCGCTGTCGCCAAGTGGGTGGATAAGGCGAAACGTGTCCAGGCTCTCGTTGAGACTGCGCAGGCGTTTTCGTAGCTCATCCTTGCGCCGCGATCGGTCGGGGAAAAAGCGCAGCCCGTCACTGTAGTCGGTAAGCGTGGTGATGAAGTTGCGTTCGTCGTTATACAGTTTCAGTCGCAGTTCCTTGCGCTGCACCTGTGAAGTGTCCAGATCCAGCGCGTGCACATCACCGTCGTCGTGGCCAGGCTGTGCAGCACGCTGCGCGTCACGACCGCTGTGTCGCGACCCTGCAGAACTGGCGGTCGCGGAGACCTGATTTATCGCGCAGCTCTCCAGACTGTCCAGCACCTCCTTGACTCGGTGCTCCAGGCCTGCAGCGCGGTAGTAATCGGAGACAGCCGCAACCGTCCAGGAGAGACGCAGTGCCACGACGAACGAGCGACCAGCGAGCCACAGCATGAAGCTTTGCAGCAGCTCCTGCACGGCAGGCTCACTGACAGTGATACAAACATGAGCAACTTGCAGGAGGCACTCCTCGATTGTGCTCAAGTCCGTCGCGTACAGTCGCTCAATGATTTTTTCTTGCTCTAAAATGCTGGACTCCGGCGAGGTCAAGTCCTGCAGATTGCTCAGCAGCGCATGTCGCCGAGCAGACGACTTGCGCATGAGGGCTACGGCGAGTGTGAACGGTCAGAAATGGCGACGGGCCGTCGGTGAGTGTGAGTGTGTGATTCTGCGTGCGGTGTTCTTCTTGTTACCTAGACCTGAGAGCACTGACTTCACCTCGTTTCTGTCGTCGGCAAATACAGCACAAAGCAAAGTGTTAAGCGAAGGCAAACACGAACGAGAAACGAGGTTACGCAGGCGCTGATGCGTTGAGGGGGAGAGAGAGAGGGAGAGAGACAATCAAGTGACGCAGAACAGGAAAATGAAACAGAAAGAAAGCAACAATGAGGCAAGTCTGCGAAATGGACACTGACAATCTGCAGCGACTACTTTTGCTGCACGGAAAGTACGGGTCGCGTG
This sequence comes from Wallacemonas sp. TrypX, assembly GCA_030849625.1. Lineage (NCBI taxonomy): Eukaryota > Euglenozoa > Kinetoplastea > Trypanosomatida > Trypanosomatidae > Wallacemonas > Wallacemonas sp. TrypX. The sequence continues at coordinate 168,785 of JASANP010001152.1, read as the reverse complement.
GCTGACGTCAATGTGCCTTTTACATGTCGAGCCGCATGTGGGAGTGGAAACGGTTGGTGGATGTGCTCGCCTTCTCTTTGTCTTCGCATGTGTGTGGGTGGTAGTGTGGGTGTGGGTGTGCTTTCCTTGTTTGTGTATTCACGCTGACCCTCCGTCTAATGTACATAGAAGCAGGTAGATTGCGTTCCAAGGTGACGCAGGCGATGCTCTCTCTCCTACTCAGAAAGCGGCAGCGCGGACCTCTGACTGGACTGAGCAAACGTAGTGAGCAGCAACGTGATGTGGCACTATAGCAGGGAACGGGGGAAAACACACAAAAAAAAAAAAGAGGACGGAGGCAAGTCAAAAGGGCACGTTAGGGGTACTTGATGACCACCTCGTGGCGCAGGAAGTCACTCTGCAGCCTTGATGAAAGTGTACTTGCGGCACCAACGCGTGTGAAGCCTGGTGCGTACAAGGGTGTCGGGAGACCGCCGTTCGGCCCAGAGGGGCCGTCAGCGGCCAGCACGGAGGGAAAATCGGGAAGCATCGGCATCTTCGCGGTGACCTCCGCCAGTTCCTGCGCGAGCACGTCGTCGTCGACGATCAGCGTCTGCGCGGAAGCTGGTTGCCCTTGTTGGGTAGTATCAGCTGACCGCGCGCCACGCAGTGTTTCCAGTAGCTCGGTGCGCCTTCCGTCCCCCTCAGCCGCCGCTCGCCGGCGAAGTGCCACGGCCTGCTGATAAGGTACCTCGCGCAGTCCGTTGTGTGGAAGGACAGACGACTTCGCCGCGCTGCCCGCAATGGGGGCGTTCGACGCGTCTACTGGAGGTGCCGCAGGTGACGCGGAGGCGGCTAACGCCACGCTGAGGTACTGCAGAATGTCCAGGTTCGCAGCTGATGTAACGTTGGCCTGTTTCATGCAGACGTGAGCGATGCAGCACATGAACTGTGCAAACGACAACGATGTCGGGAGTGGGGAGGCGGTCTCTTCGACGCCGCCGTGCGTGACGAGAGGATCGGAGGTGCCGCTGTGAGCGCGGCTCTCCTCCGCAAGCCTCCAGTAGGTCTGGACGGCTGTCTGGCAGTGCAGCGTGGCGGTTGCGGCGTTCACCAGGTGCAGCTGGCGGCAGATGTCTGTGAACGCCCTGGTCGAGATGGTAGTTGGAACGGAGTGGGGCTCGCCGTCGTCACCATCCTCCACGTTTGACGCATCGCGGTGTTCGCGAAATACAGCTTCCAGCGTCTTGACAACATCCTCAGATAGCTTCTGACTCGTCGGTGATGCTTCCAAGACCAGCGCCGCCGAGGTGTACACGCGCACCCCATCTTCATGCCGCAGCGACACCACAACGCGCCGAAAGGGAGTGAAGACCAACGCCGCACCGCCGTCGTGGCCGGCAGAGGTGACGAAGCTGACGTAGCTGCGGAACGTTGTGGTATTCCAAAAAGACCTCGGCAGGTGCACGGCGGCCAGGTTGGGGCACAGCATCTCGCTTGACGCCTCTTCCTCGTTGACGTATACGTGGCAATGTCGCTGGCCGTACACGGGCGTGTCGAACGAGGTGAACTCCCTCCGCTCAAATGCCGTGTCGAAGAGCGCCGCGGCGGCCTGCGCCACGGACAAACTCGTGCTGGGTAGAGCGGATGCCGTTGGGTCCGCAGAAGCCGCGTCATCGGTCGCAGAGGGAGAAAGAGGCGGGGCGGCCCGCTGCAACGCGGGGACCTCACTCGGTACGCTTGACGCGACTGAGCTGTGCCGGGTCGACGGGTGCTCAACATCGTGTGGGCCAGGGGCACAGTCCGGCTCCGTCGCGGCTGACGCCACGCGTGCCGCTAGCTCGTTGTTGTCGATTGCAGTCTCACCCTCAACGGTGATGTTGAGACCACCTAGCAGCACCACTGAGAGCCGATCAACAGGGAGACGGGCAGGGTGTACTAAGCTCAGCACCGGAGGAACAGATGCATGCGACGCTATGAACAGCGGATCGGTGGCCATCACAGCACTCGGCACGGCGCGGCACAGGTAGTCCTCAAAGATGGACCACAGCTTGGCAGTGATGCAATGGTGACGGGGCCACAGCCGTTCGTCAGCGTACACAACGACACCAAGCATGAGTACAGCGTCAACAAAAGCATCGAAGCCGATAGTGCGTACGCCTGCGGACTCTGCGCGTGACGTGCACGGGGTGGCACCTTCCGCAGAGGCTGTCTCGCCCTTGCCTGAGGAGCTCACGGCACGGTCGTCGAGCGGTTTCGTGTAAACGTTGGGATGACAGAAGCCGCGGTAGTCAAAGATCGCCATCACACTGGCCTCCTCGATGGCGTTCAACGGTGGCAGCACGGCGCGTATAAAGTTAACAAACTCTGTGCGATTCATCTGCCCAGTGGGGGCAAAACGATGAAAGAGCGGCAGGAGCAGTGTTCGGTACAGGCAACCGACCAGATGCGACACAAGTGCCTTGACGTGTGGCGTCCACCCATTGAGGGCAGGGTCAAGCCGAATGATGGTCTCTCGATGCACAGTGTTCCTGTGCACGAAATCCTTCAGGTACTCCGCTGCAGTGTACGTGACGCACTCAACGAGCCGCACACGTGACTCAGCGCTGAGAACGATGGCGTCGCGCAGCGACTGCTGGGTGTCAGCGTGCATCAGGCTCTGGCAGTTGTGTGTTTGGAAGCAGCGCACGCTAATGACGTTCATGATGTCTGCAAAGCCATCAAAGTTGACGACACCGTGCTCGCGCGCCTCCTCACGAAAGGCTGCCACGTTGGTCTCCGACACGTGCGGCGGTGCCAGGCGCGCGCTAGAACCACCGTACACGCTGCGCGGGCTTGGTCTCTCCGCCGCGCGCGACCACGGCTCGCAATGGCGTCGCCACAGCTCCTCAAGCAGCGCAGGGAACACTCCTGTGGACGGGCCTACCAGCGCGGCGGACTCAACGAACACGAGGAAGCCGCTGTAGGTCAGTCTTTGGCACTTGAGGCTCTCGCCGTGGCTCAGGGCAATGTCAAAAAGGAGGCGCCAAGAGCTCTCCTTCGCGGCGAGTGTCGGCTGCATTTGAGGGATCGATGAAGGAGGGGGGGAGGGGCGGATGTGCCGAGAGGAGAAAGAAGGAGTGAAGAGTGGAGGCACTGCCTTCGCTACAACCGCTTGTGGAACACAGAACAACTACAGGACGAGCACAAGAAAAGAGGACTGTTGAGGGGTCCGGAGTGTTCTGCTTCATGAGCGAACGGGGGACGAACGGAGGGGCAAAAATAAAAATAGGAATAAGAGGATGGTGGAGAAGGTGGACAGCGTGGGAGTATATGTGAGACAGAGACTACTGTTTGTGAGAGGGTGAGCCCGAGGTGAGGCGTCTCGTGCAACGTAGGCTACTAACAACAAAGAAAACTATCAGTCCCCACGTAGCGCTCACGGGATTTTCCCTCCGTCGGCGCCGACTCGTGCCCTCATCCGTCCAACATGCGCTGTGTGGCACAGGTGTCGCGTCGACGGTTTCGGTGCCTGCGCGGGTGCGTCGGGATCCTTCTCGGTTGGCATACTGTCCATGTTGATGCAGGAGCACAGAAAATGGGAAAAAGGGGAGGGGCTAGTGCGGTACGCACATCGAACACGCACAAAGCATGGTGCAGCTAGTGAGCGACGCGCCGCCAGTGGAGCGAGAGGAGAGGGGCGTCAGCTGGTGCTGCGTCGTTGTTGTCGGGTCATGTGACCGACGGGGGCACAGGCTCACTTCTTCCACCGCGAAAGGAATGGGTTGTGCAGCTCACCGCTGTCGGGGTCATCGTCGGCGTCCTGATCGTCACGGGGCGGGGAAGCCGCTGGTGGTGGCGGGCTCGGCTCAACAAACCCTCCTCCGTTGGTCGGCGCGTGCTGCTGCGTGGGTGGAGGTCCCATGAACCGCCTGGGCGGACCAGACGCGGCCGACAGATTCGCAGCAGGTTCGGCAGACTGCAGCGATGACGTCTGCGCAGGACGAGGAGGGACCTGGTTGGCAGGGAGGGGCTGGGGAGGCGCCGACACGGAGGGCAAAGGTTGCTGTGACGGAGCCACGCAGCCGGGTGCAGTGCCAGGAGCGGGGGGTGGATTGCCGCGAGGTGGCCCCCGGGAAGGCATAGCTGGGACGGCGTTCGTGGCCTGCCTCAGTGTTGGTGACGATCCACCAAACTGACTGTGCGGGCCGTGCGGTGGGGCTGTTGGGTGAGTAGGCGGAACTTTGCCTTTGCTTTGTTGTCGCAGAGACGGCGGACGAGCATCCGCTGGCGTGCGCTGAGATGTGGTCTCGCCGCCTCGTCGCGCCTGAGGAGCGTCGGTGCTTTTCTCTCCGCGCTTGCCGCAGCAACGCACAGCATTGATGATGGTGGCCGTACCGACCACAACCACGACGCCCACCACGACCGGCACAGTAATGTAATTGACAGCCTCAGACTCCACCCTTGGCGGTGGTGTATATCGAGAGAGATCGTAGCCGTCATCCACCACACGCTTCTCCAGTGCATCAATTGTGTCCGAGAGCGGCGAGGATGGTGCCTTTGGCGAGACTGTCGTGGTGGTGGTCGTCGTGCTTGGGGGTGTCGGTGAGACTGTCTCAACAGAAGGGCTACTCGTTGAGGTGGTGGTGTGCGTTAGTACTGCTGCCATTTCCTCCTCCTCCTCGGCAGGTGGGTGCGCCGGAACGGCCACTGGCTCGGGATCTGATGGGAGTAGTGAGTCCACTTCGTGGGGAGTGGTGGCTGCGTCACCGCCGGCAGGATCGCGCGTACTGTCTGCATCTTGCCTTGTAGCGTCGGAGTCGGCGACGCCAGCGTGGTCCATCAGTGGCGTCTGGTGATGCGTCTCCACCTCGTTGGTTTGTTGCGCAGGTGGTGTCTGTGCCACCTGCGGCATCACGGCTTCTTTGGCTGGTTGGCGCAGGCCCACGTCAATCGAGTCCACGGTGTCGTCCTCATTCGGCAGCTCAGCATCTGGGACGCCAAGCGTGGAGGGCTCCGTCTCGTCGAGGGTGGATTCCACTAAGGCGACCGCCTCGTCGACTCGCTCGAGCTCGTCGGCGACGAGTTGGAGAAGATCTCCAGCACGTTTGAGAGCCGCGTCCACACTGTCCACGCCTCCGCGACGCACGCTGGCGAACAGCTCGAGCAGCTGTGCCGAGTGTGTCGAGAGGGTGGAAGCGTGAGTTTCGAGCTCGGCGATCTGTGAGAGCACAGCTGTTTTAACAGCCTCTTCCTCAGCCTTCAATCGAGCCTCCTCCTCGGCCTTCAGACGGGCTTCTTCCTCGGCCTTCTGGCGGGCTTCTTCCTCGGCCTTCTGGCGGGCTTCCTCCTCAGCCTTCAGACGGGCTTCCTCCTCGGCCTTCAGGCGGGCTTCTTCCTCGGCCTTCAGGCGGACTTCCTCCTCAGCCTTCAGGCGGGCTTCTTCCTCGGCCTTCAGGCGGGCTTCTTCCTCAGCCTTCAGACGGGCTTCTTCCTCAGCCTTCACGGCGGTCGTATCGCCTTGTTCCGCTGGAGCTGTCTCCTCGTGCTGCTGATGCTGTTGACTCGCACGAAGTCGAGCAGCCTGTTGGCCTCGTAGGCGCGCCTCACGGGCCGCGTTCAGGCGAATCGCTTCTTGGGTCCTCTCGTTTTCGATCCGAGCAGCTTCGTTCTCGTCAATGTAGGCCGCCTGTGATGGTTCGCGTGTATTGGCTTCCTTTTCTTTGAGAAGTTCGCGAAGACGCGCTAACTCAGCGCGTAGGTCGTCCACATCCCTCGCTTGCTCGGCACCGCCATCGGCCCTCGCGCCAAAAGCCAGAAGAAGAGCAAGCGTCAGAGCTAGTAGAGCTAGCGTACAGACAAACTGACGTCTCCGAAAAGGTGGCATCTCGGTGTGTGTACGTGGACCGTCACGGTGAGCGGTATCTAAAGTGAATGCAGACGCGCCGAAAAACAATTCCGCACGCGCTTTTGTTATTGTTGTGCGCTGATCAGACCTGGCACAGTGGTGGTGGTAGGCGAGAGAAGAACGGCGAAAATCGAGGGTCGGGTGACGCGGAGTAGTCGAACGAGTGGAGGGTGGAGGGGCAGACGGGTAATCGTGCGCGCGGCACGGTCGAGAGTGACAGCGGTGTCTGTGCGCTCATGTACGGCGCCACCACCTCCTTGCCTTGCTGGTGGCGGCCAACGTCGTTGTTGAATTGCAGCAAAGAAAACAGCGGAGCAGGAGTATATCGCCTATACATGTGAGTTGCCTTCTTTCCGCTCAGCAGCGCACGGGTGCGTGGCTCCGTGTTCCCGTGTGGTGAGTTGGTAATAGACTCCCTCTCTCTCCCGTTCAGTTTGTAAAAATGGTTGTCCCGTACCTGAAAAGTGTGTGTTTGTTGGAATGTACATGGGAAGCTCGGCACCGCCGATCATGTGATGGATATGTGTGCCGTCAGATGCGACCACCACATGTGTACAGTACGACGGTATAAAGCTAGCACTCACACAGAGCCACGCAAAGAGCCACAGAGAGCGCTGAGGCGAACAGAGACACCGTGAGGCACCGGTAACGTCCTCTAGCTTTCCGTTCACTGTTGACATCCGTTGTCTCACCTTCTCGCATCCTTCACGCTTGCGTCACTTGCGCTTTGGTGGCACATAAAACTCCATCTCTGGCTCCCCACGCAGCTCTTCCACCATGACAGGCTTTTTCGTGTTTCCCTCATCAGTCATGACGGACATGGAGGTACCACCGATGCGCGACAACCTGGCGGGTGGGCGGTTCTGCAATTCCTTTGGGATCGGCGGGGGCTCGTCGTAGCCCACCTCCTCTAGACTGCGGCACGGGCCCTTTGACTGGCCGGTCAGCGGGTCGTGTGTGCGCGCCTTCGGCTCGGGCACCCGAATTTCAACAACTTCCATGGGGGTGATAGGAGGAGGCGTTGGCAGAGAAGAGCGTCGCCGCACGGCCTCGACAAAACCCTTGTCCGTGTTGGCCTTGTCCATGATCTGGTCGGAGCTCATGATTGGTGTGGGACGGTTGCGGAACTCAGCGTCTGCCTCGGCCTTCGCAGCACGCAAATCCTGGCGACTGGCCTTGAGCAGCACCACAACGTGTTTGTACTCCTTTTCTGACGCCACGTACAGCGGAGTCCGTCCGTCAGCATCAGCAAGGGCACTGTTCGCCCCGGCCTCGAGAAGAACGTAGACCGTGTTGTGCTGTCCCGCACTCGCAGCCGCGTAGAGCGGGGTTTGTTGACGCGCATTCTGGGAGTTGATGTCTGCCCCAGCCTTCACCAACCACTGAGTGACGTCAGTGTATCCGAGACGCGCGGCGAGGTGCAGTACGCTTTCCTTCTTGGCGCCGTTCAGTGTGTTGAGCTGTGCACCGTTTTTCACGAGCAGTTCAACGAAGTCCAGCCGGCCGTGAAAGGTGGCAATGTAAAGCGGTGTTTCCTTGTCCGCGCCGAGCGCGTCTACTGACGCGCCGAGCGTCAAGATCTCGGAGAGCGTGGCCACAGTGGTGGTGGGCTTCATCGCCGCGAAATACAGTGGCGTAAATCCGTCTTCATCCACGTTGTTGACGGTGTCCTTGCGAAGAAGGCGGCGCAGCTCCGTGGTTTGGTTTGCCATAATGGCGCGTGCGACGTCACTGGTCATTGTTGATTGCGACTATAGAGTGAGTTAGCACCGATCTGTTTCGTGGGGGGGGGGTCGTGGTGGCGGCGACAGTAACAGCGATAATGAGGACAAAGTAGCTGAGAAAAACTGTGGAAAACGTGCAAAGGGTTGAACCGGCTAGGGTATGCTAGGGCTCTTTTTTTTTTTTGATGTGTGAGTGTGTGTGTGTCTGTAACGATGCTGATTGTCCATCGTATACCAAAGAGGCGGATTAAAAATATAGGAGAACAGGTGACGATGCCAAACAAGAGGTCACACCGTATAAAGAAGGAATAGAGAGAGTGCGCGCGAAAAGGAGGAATGTAGCTCCGACGAAAGGGAGGGGAGAGGGAGGTGTACTGACAGAGCACTGATGACAATGTGTGCAGGTGTTCCAGCATATGGAAAGGAAACGGTACGTGCCTTTGTTGAGTCGGTAGAGTGGTGGTGGCGACTGCGACAGTGTGCTGCGTTTCCTGTTAAGTGGAAGCGCTTAATGTGTGCATGACTGTAGGTTTGTTACTGTTGGCAATTCCTGGCTTGGTTGCTGGTCTGTGCGGGCCTCTCAAAAAATGAAAGAGCTCAGGCGTTGATTAAACGATTAGCATGGTCACAACACTGCATAGAGACCGGTAGACAGCGTCGGATGTGACGAGTGTGCGTACTCTCATATCTCCTCCTCAACGATCACATGTTCACGAGTGTAGCCTTCTACACCAGAGCAGTCGGCGCCGCACGTAAACACATGGACGTTGCTGAAGTGCACGTACTGGTTCTTTTTCTCCCCACCGTCCTCCTTGGTGAGGAAGTACACAACAGGTGCGGTGAGCTGCAGCTCGAAGCGACGGTCAGCTCCACAACGTGCACAGCGTGGCACCTTCTCCGCCAGAGCGGGGGTCTGTGTAGACGTGCACAGCAGTCGTCCACCGGGGCACCAGCGCACACACTGCGAAGGCTCCCACTCAATTCGCTCCATGTACTTGCGCACGAACTTCTCTTGTGGTGTTTCGTCGTCCTTCTCGACTGATGTCGCATCGACGACATCCCCGCCGTAGCGCGCCTCAAGCTGCTCGAGCTGCTCTTCGACAGAAGTCGGCTTCTTCTTCTTAAGCGGGTCATCCGGTTCTTCAAAAAGGTCAAGGGGGATACCTTCGCTGAAAGGCTTTGACTTGAATGGGATCACGCGTCCAACTGGTGCAATCGGGTATTCCTCCTGCTCAGCGGGTGCAGACACATCCGCGCCACACGGTGCCTCAGAGGCCTGCGGCACCACAGGCTCCTTGGGCTCAGACACATCATTCCAGTCGTCACCGCCCCAGTCATCGGTGGCACCGCCATCCCCCCAATCCATGTTTTCCTCGAACAGGTTGCCTTCCGTGGCGGGTGTCGGCACGGTGGCAGTATTGCGGCTAGCCTCTTCCTGAGCGCGGCGTGCGATCATGGCATCAAAGGCCTGCTTGTTGAAGTTCTCGCTGCGCACCGCAAAGCACACGCTTGGTGCGGCAGTCTGGTTGAGGGGGGCAGACGCCGCGCCACTACGCGCAGGCGTGGGCGGTTTTGACGAGTGCGTGCAACGCGTACACATGAGAACGTACAAGACCCGATCGAACGGCTCGAGCGGCGCAAATAGTTGACTCAGGAGGGTGACGTGATCGGTGCTGTGGCACTTGGGGCACTCAAACGCGGAGGGAATCTCGCCAGATGGCGTCTCATCCTTCTTCGTAGGGGCTGCGGGGAGGCGAAAGTAAGTGGCGCGTCCACCGATTTTAGAGGTGAAAGGATCAAGCGGGTTCTCTGTGTACGGTGGACGTTGAGGTGCACCGAGCCACACAGATGTTGTGTCGCCTGCCATAGCGCAGCAGAGACTCAAGAACAGGATAAGGAATGCGACGGTTCTCTGTTTTGTTTTAAACAGAAAATCTCGACTGGAGGCAGGGAAGAACAAGGCGCGCAGAATGTAACAACAATTTACGCGCAGAAGCAAGGGTGGGGGCAGGGTAAGCGGAGAGTGAGAACAGTGCAAAAGGAAAAACAACGCAAAGACATAGAAAAGTACAATGCTTGGATTGGGTCGCTGCCTCGTGGTGGCGCACACACGGTAGCGCATGGCAGTGAGGTGTCCTGAAAGTATGTGCCGTGTCCACGGGTATTGTTGATTCCTTTGCGTGTATGTCGTCAGCACAGCTCCACAGGTTCACTGCCACGGTGTGTTTATTTATGTATGTGTTGTGGTTGTTTGTATACCAAGTTACTTTTGAGGTTGGAACGGTGCATACCACCACTAGTCAAATAGATAGCGCAGGGGAACAGTGAGCCACTCCTGGCCGAACGAGTCTGTCAGGAAAAACACAGTGTCGGCCGGACACTGTGTGGGCACCCCGGCAAGGACGCACGACTGCAGGGGAAAGAGAGCCGATGCAGCAGCCTGTCCAGCGCCGGTCACAATAAGATCCTCGCCCGTCTTGGCGGTCTCATGAAACTGTGCACAGATGCGGTTGTTGCACTTTCGCCACGTGCGATACTCGTCGTGGACTGAGCCCATTCGGACAGAGGCCTTGTAGCCGAAGCACTCGTTGTCAACATCCGTCAGTGCCCTGTCGAGGCGCACCGGATCGTCACTGTGAACTCCGATATCTAGGTCGGCATCCCACACCACGAACCGGCTGATGCGGCGGCAACCAAGAAGCGTCCCGTTCTGGATCCACGAATCGACCTGGTGCCGCTTCAGTGCGGCTTGCGAGCACGACAAGGCCAACGTGAGGACATCCTCCCGGCTGAAATACACAGATGTGCAGTACTTGATGGTGACAAAGAGAATAACGGCAACCATGAAGATGATCCCAGCTTGTGTGATCATGAGAGAGCGTTGTGACGGTTCCTTATGCACGTTGGGCATCTCGCTCGCCGTCCTAGGAAGCTGAGGTGTGGGTTGCTGATTACGGTTCACAGATTGCGCTGGCACCTCCATTGTTCACTGTTGTCGGTAGAATTGGTGTTGTTGTTGATTTCCGGGACAAGAAACTGCTGTGGTAGTGGTCACCAATCCCCCACGTCGAGTGTGTTGGTGCGCGAATTGAGCTGGGTCCGGGTCTGTGAGCACACACACACCGTTAAGCCCGGTCGTGACGTGCATGTACACGATAATAATGCGTGGCAGGAAAGTGCAAAGGGCGAGGAAGAGGGATGACGTGATGGCGGGGTTACTGGGTCATGTAGATGCTACGGGGAGTTGCGGATCAAGGTAAAGTGAGTCGTCCGCGCACGTCGCATCCCAATCAGTGCGCGAGTGAGCGCTCGCAGGTTGCGGAGGCATGTCGTTTGGGGGTACTCAGCAACAAGGCAAAAAAAGAAAAGCGAAGCCAAAAAAAAAAAAGGAGGGAATCTCGCACTTGTTTCCAGTTGGCACCAGTGTGTGTGTGTGTGTGTGTGTGTGTTCACGCAAACAAGGATGAGCGGTAGTCCATGTCAGAGCGGGCGTAGTGGTACAGGCACCCTACGCCTGGGTACGGTGGAGCTCTTCCACCAAGTGCTGCAGTGTTGGTGTGAAGGCGCTGTCAGCACGCTCCAAACATTCCCCCAAAACAGAAAGAAGTAACTCGCCGATCCGGCGCGTGGAGTCTACCGCTCGCGCCACGTGAAGGTTGAACATCTGCGCAAGCAAAAATTCTTGTCCGGTGAAGTGAGCAAGCATTTTCAAAATGCACGGACTGCTTTGGTGGGAGGCCGATGGCGTACAGGTCATTAGCGCAGCGAGCACCACACACACTATCCACGCACGATGAGTTGGATTTGCAGAGGCTTGTGGCGCCAAGACTTTGACGAGATGTGTGAGCTTCGCAGCTACCATGGCATCACGGTCACGTTCAAATTCGCTGGTGGCGCCGCTGGTGTCGGTGAGTATAACGGGCTGTGCAGACGTCGCGGTGGCTTGACGCGCAGGGGCGAGGCAGCGCGCAAGGTGTGCGAGTGAGTGTGTGAGGCGCATTCGCGACCTGGGCGAGAAGTTCGCGTGCTGCAGGGCAAGCTCCAGAATGCTTTCGGCGTCGAGTCGAGAAGACGTCACAATTCGCGATGCGCAAAAATATGCGCATGAGGTCCACTGCCCGCACATCGCATAGAGCCTCACCTTTTCCATGATCGCACTGGAGGTGTTTTGCTTGGTTCTGGTGTCGCTGGTACGCGCGTCAGGCGTTGGCGCGACTGTCCGGGGTGGCTCGGCGCAAGTGGCGAGCATCAGCACGCTGCTCAAAGACGCTAGCGTCCGCCACTCACCATCGTACTGACTGCAGAAACCTGCTTTTTGAGTGTGCTGTCGCCGTATTTCGCCAAACGTCTCTGAAAGAGCCGAGCCAGCCGCAATGGTCGGATACGACTGGTACCCGTGGCACTTGCAAAGTGTGGTTGTAAGCTCGGGACTGCAAGTATCCACACCTGTGCCCTCGTTCGCTGAGCCTGTTTGTGTGGTGCTTGCGGCGTCGAGTTCAGCAGTGAGCAAAATGCGAATTGTCTCCCACTGCGGTTCTCCTCGCTTTGAGGTCAGCAGCACACACTGCAGCACGTAGTTGGCGTAGTACACCGTCAGCGCTCGCTCACTTTTCCACAGCGCATCGTTGAACGCGGCTTCGGTGAGCTTAGTCAGACACAACACCTTCTCTGGGGGGTCATCCTTGTCACGTGTCGCCACAGTTGCCCTGACAGTGGCGTGCAGGAGAGCACGCACGCAAAACGACAGCCCAAGTGGGCCCGCGCGAGAGGCCGTTGTCACATCTCTTCCCAGCCTCTGTGTCAGAATCGTCGCAACAGTCGCCTCGACGTGTTTCGAGTCGCCAGGAGTGGATTCAAGTGCAGAAGGATTTTTGGGAGTCTGTGCGGAGGCTGTATTCAACGTTGCCGCCGACGGTGCGCTCAACAGGAAAAAAATGTAGGTCACCAAGTCTGTCTCGAGCATTTTCCGTGTGACATCACAGTGGCGCAACAGCGGTGTTGCACCACGCGTGGTACCGATATCCGCCTCAGTCGTGGTGCTCGGACGGGAGCATATCAGGCTTGATGCCGCAAGCAATGCTTGTGTGTCATAAAACGGAAGAGGGCGGTAAGAGTCAGGAAATGGGCCGATGTGCGGCCGCAAGCCATCTCCATTTTGACAAGCGTTCTCTGCGAGCCACGGCGAAATGCTAAACTGCATGGCAACCCATACCTGTAGTGCATCACGAAGTTCAGATTTAGCTGAAAGACTCCCCGCTGTCTTGTCTCCGAGGGCGTTGTATCCAAGCAGAAAGCTGAGGGTCGAGAAAACACTCGTGACGCCGAAAGGTGAAAGGTCACTCAGATGCTGGAGTGCCTGCGTCACACTTCGAACGTAGACGTGCAAAAAAGTGCTGTGCAACAACTCGTCATCCTCTGAGGCGGTTTGCTTACCGCGGGTCAAGTTTCCCCCAGGCGCTTTAAAGAGAGATGGGACTGCTCCCCACGTGTGATGGTTCGACACTCTTTTCCACGGACACGACTCTGACTCTGCCGAGGCTGGCTCACACACTCGTGAGCGTACACAGTACGTGGCGGCAAGTGCGTCACGAGGCGCCTTTCGCTTCACAACTGGGCATTCGTGATTGGACCACCAGTGTGAAAAGCCTGCGTGTGGTAAATTTCCGTTCACGCCGCTGCGGGGTGCTTCCGCGGAGAATTTCAGTAACGCCACCGCCGTGAGCAGTAAATTCGCGTTCTGTACTTCCTGATCGCCGTCACCTCTAAAAGCAGGCAGCAGCAGTGGCGTGAGTCGCGCATTTATCTCACGCAAAGCCGTTGGTGTCACTGCATCTATCTGCACCATTTTTGTCAACAAAGCCAGTAACCGCAGCGGGTCGACTTCCTCGTATTCCTCGATGATGACCACACACAGCCGTTCTCGAAAAAGCTGGCAAAGACCCAATACTACACTTTCGGCTCCGTCAAACGTCCCGGTGACTATTTGCACCATGAAATCTGCAATAATTTCCGCCAAGCCTGCGTTGCGCGTGCTTGCGGGTACTCCAAGGCACGCCTTGACGAGCAGGAAAAAAATATCGATGACGTCATTTTTTGCCGGCGCATGTGATCCAGCAAGCGTGGCAGAAACCGCAGTAGCAGTCTCCTCTCGTAACGACGGTAGGAGCCACGACAGCAGAACGACAACGCTGTGGCGGAACAGCGCTACGTGCTTCGCCGCATTGTCCGAGACAACGGCCCAGAGTCTCTCCATCAGTTTCTCTGCATTGTCCGGGCTCAGACTTGGTTCTTTGGCATCACAACGCCCAGAAAGACATCTCGCCAGTTGAACGACCGCGCGTTTGTCAAGACAAAAGAGAAGGTTACGCCTGCACAGTGACGTCACCGCGGTGGTCGCGCAGCAGTGCGTGTGGAAGCACCATTCCCAATATTCAGCGGCAGTCATGTTGTTGTGACGCAGCGCAGAAATAAGTGCGTCGGAATTCTCTGTGGCGCTGACGTATGGAAAAGGCAAAGGAAGCGCGGCCGCCGACACAAGGACATCAGCGGCTGAAGCTGAGTCATTTACCGCACGGCTACAAGGGTTGTCGCACCGTAATTCTGATGTTTCGTCCGCTTGGGCGAAACAGACGTGCGGAGAATCGCAGACAGTGGAAAGGGGAGCATAACTGTCGACACTGATAGCGGTGCTACTGTCAGTGCAACTTGTAAGCACAGCCAGAAAATCTTTCATGTACGCCTGTCGGTTTCCATGTTGTTGCATTCCATAGACACGAACTGCATTTTCCGTGTACCGTGGGTCTAGCGCTGCAGCACACGCTAGCCGCCGCAACGTAGATTTCTGCAAAACGGTTTCGATGAGCTGTTCGCGAGTATCTGTGGACGCTCTTTCAGAAAAATCGCACAGGCTTTCCATCGCCTCGAAAAAGCTGTCAGCGTCTTCTTCATTGTCCAACAGGGCAACAAAATGAGCTTCCACTGTGGTAATACAGACTGCTCCTCGCGGCACTTCGTCTGCGGTGCAGCAACGGTTGACACAGACTGTAATTGTACCCAGATGACCCACACAACGACCGAGTGCGTCTTGGTCTTGCTCGGTAAACGCTGACACGAGCTGCGTCACTGTGTCCAAGTTATCTGACGAAAAAAGGTCAGTTGCTTTGACACTATTGTTGCATTCCAATACGACTGCGATCAAGCGCAGCGCCGGCTCCACAATGCCCGTGCCGTAAACCGGTGTGTAAAACTGCGGACAAAGTGCGACGGACTTGAAAAACTGGAAAACCGAGTGATCAGGGTCGAAGTCACTGAAAAATCGGGTAAACACGACTGCGCTGTGTATGCCTTCGTCCTGGGCCGGCCTACACAAGCTGTTGACAGCTTCAACGATACTTTCTTGGAGGTCGAACGTCAGGCAGCTGAGTAACACATCTCTTGCGGCGCGCATCAGCTCATTTCTGCGCCTCGACGTTTCGGGGAGGTCGGTGTACCACATAAGGCTGCTTTGAACACCCATCTCTGTCAGCGAGCCGAAAATGCGCATTACTGCTTTTGGATCGAACGCCATGAGAGCGTGGAGGCACCCTATCAACAAGGGATGTAAATACAGCAGGTTATCCGTGAACAGGGGAAATGCCGCAGCTTGGCGGATGCAAAGAGCGAACAATTCAGTGGTGCCGTGAATGAATTCACACAAACTCGACCCTCGATATTTCTTCGCGTTTGTCAAGGCCACTTCCGACGCTGCGGCGATGACACGTTCCATGTTGAAGCTTAGCTCCTCGAATCCAAAAAGAACGTTTTCGATACTGTGCAGCTGTGGTGTCGCTGAGGGGTCCAGGTAAGCGCAGCACCTGTGTAGCATGTTCCATGTGCGAGCAAACAGCCGCTCGAACACGAAAA
This sequence comes from Wallacemonas sp. TrypX, assembly GCA_030849625.1. Lineage (NCBI taxonomy): Eukaryota > Euglenozoa > Kinetoplastea > Trypanosomatida > Trypanosomatidae > Wallacemonas > Wallacemonas sp. TrypX. The sequence continues at coordinate 153,293 of JASANP010001152.1, read as the reverse complement.
AGGTAACTATCGGTTCGCTGCCAGACGCGTTGGAAATTGCGTTGAGGTACGCGACCAACGTGTGTAAGAGTGCTGAGAGTATATCTACCGGGAAGTTCTCGTCTCCAAACAGAAGATCCTCAATGCACTGCGCAATGTCCACAAACGCCGCCTTCACACGTTTGTCACATGTGTGAAAGTGGGCAGAGTACTCGTCGGCAAAAAAGCATGCATTTTCTGCAACCCGTTTCACCTTCTTGTCCCGCGCGACCTCGTTCTCAGCTGCAGAGAGAAGTTCAGCTTTGAGAAGAGCGCAGATGACGCACAGATTGTGCGCAACCTGTGCTGCATCCATGAATGTTTTTTCGACGGGAATCCAATCTGTGTCTCGACTGACACTCTCGAACACATCGCTGCGCGTGAGCACGGCCACGTCGAGCAGGCTACTGTTGAGTGGCACCAGGTACAATATTGCTTTCATACACTTCTGTGCCCGTACCAGCACTGCTTCCGTCTCGACACAACAAAATGTGTGTATCACAAAACGCAGCATCGCGGGTGACACAACAGGTGCGGCGTCAATAAAGGACAGTATCTCAATCTGCACAGAGGCGTTGTTTCGCAGCTGCTCGTGAAACCGGAAAAACTTTTCAACGACGCTTTCCACGACATCGAACGTGGAGTGACCATGAGCGTCCTCTTCACCACCGCTACCACCGTGCGAGAGGTGTGCGATGAACAGATGGATGAGCGCGTTCACCGTGTAAGTGCACCGTTCTTGCGCAAAGTTATCGAGTACGTGGTGCAGATGATCAAGTGAAAGCTCTGTCGTACCGCACTCGACATGAGGTGATGGCGACTCGGCCACGATTTTAGCGACAAGGTCCATTGCTGCTGATCGCACAAAAGGGTCATCCTGTTGCGCAAGCGTCCAGAGCAGCGTGGTGTCAATTTGGTTTGCGGACAGCTTGGCACTAGAGAGTAGATTCAAAAGCGGGGGTACGACGAGGCGTTTTAATGTGCCTTGTCCAAGCAACTGTAACGTGCGTCGCACAATTGCTTGCTCCTCTTCCTCCTCCTCGACGCTGGTGTTTTTGGCGGTGAGTTGGCTTTGTGTGCTTGAAGCGCGAGAGCTGTGGGTGGGTGCGCTAGTCAGGTGGTTCCTCAGCCGAGCGTACGACGCTGCGGCGGGTGGAATCGCGGCGGCGATCGGCGGCTCAGCAAAAAGAGCCTTGTGCAAAAGTCGGCGTGTGTGCGCCCGCAGTGTGAACAACCATTGCGCACTAGTCGCGGCGCGTCCAAGGTTGTCGCGGTAGTCAAACAAGGCGCGTGTCGTGCACTCCAGAAGAAGTGCGTACTTGTCAATGGGAAAAGTATCCTCGGCGTAGTGCAGATTGTCCTCAACGGAGCCGCAAGAGTCGCTGTAAATGGGAAATAAACAGGCGATTTCACAACATGCACGCAGTGCGTCTTTTCTGTCCCAGGTGTGTATTCTGTTCAGGATGGTGGTGAACAAGTTGACGCAAAACGCCCTGTCCGCGTGCCGCGCACAGACCTTGATGATGGTGTCGAGGTTGCGGACGAATGAGTGGTCAGTGACTACCTGCACGTCAGCGAATAATTTGTCGGCCTCCTCGGAGAAAATGTGGAAGGCACTTTTTCGCTCCGCCGGCCCAAGCCGACTGCAAATGTTGGAGAAGTGGCGGATGATGCACAGCTTGACGGTGACGTTGGTTGTGTCGCGGAGCTGCTGGAACAGCACAGGCCACGCCGTGGAGATTAGGTGCGATGCTTGTTGGGCAATAAGCATGCCCAAAAGCCTGTCTGCCTGGTCGCGAACATCGTTTTCCTCGAGGCAGTGACATGTGGCCTGGAGGACCTCGAAGAATGCGGCGGGGTCGCTCAGCGCTCCCTGCAAACTTGGGTGTTGCAGTAACCGCTGCACCACCTGGTGGTCTTTCCGCACGCTCATGAGGGCGGAGGAGAAAGGTACTAAACCAATGAGTGGTGGTTGTGAGGTTTGGAGGGCGGCGTAGGTGGTGGTGTGGGGCGGGTTGGGGGTGGCCTCGGGGGGGGTGGTGGTGCTTTTGGCGCCCGGGCAGGACGGCGCCGGCCGCCCCGGCACACCGCCTGCCGCGGCCCTTGGTCGTTCCGCATAGTATCATTGACTGTGGCAGTAGGTGAAAGGAGAGGTCAGGAAGACAACGGAGTGTCCGCTCTGTATCTGCGATGGTTTCCCTCAGTGACAAGAAAACAGATTTGGGCGGCGGCGCAACAAAAAAAGTGGAAAAAAGGTTGGGCCGCTACGGGAATTGAACCCGTGACCTCCCGCACCCGAAGCGGGAATCATACCACTAGACTAAGCGGCCACGACTCAGCGTCAGGTCAGCACAACACACTGTAATAATCATTTAGTGATTCGATTCCCAAAGGACCCCTGGTGTCATGGCCGCTTAGCACAGTGGCAGTGCACCACTCTCGTAAAGTGGGGGTCGCGAGTTCGATTCTCGCAGTGGCCTCAGTTTTTTCGGGCATTCCCACCCGTTTTCTGCTTTGTCCCAAAAAAAGCTCCTCCCGTTGGATTCGAACCAACGACCTGTAGGTTAACAGCCTAACGCGCTGCCGACTGCGCCAGGGAGGATTCAGCAGTCCTCGTCTGGGAGCCCCAAGCGAGTTTCACAGCGAAAGATGGAGGGAAAAAAGTTTCCTTCCGGCCGGAATCGAACCAGCGACCCTGTGATTTCTGCGAACTCTACAGTCACATGCTCTACCAATTGAGCTACAGAAGGTACAGTGGAGCAACGTTTGGAGCTCCAGGCCGGGGGAGCGGCGCCACGAAAAAAGGGGAAAACAACGAAAGTGGAAGGGAGGAGAAAGCGTGTGGGCAAGCAAGAACGGGGTGGGGAGTTGGGGGTGAACACCGCCGCTGTGCGAGTCCGTGTGTTGGTGAAGCGCTCTCGCCTCTGCTTTTGCTTCCGATTGTGCTTCTGATTTCTTTTTTTTTTTAGTGTCAGCCAGTAGTGGATATAGATATGTGCGCTGAAAAGAACAAAAGGAAAGAGTTATGAAAGAGGAAAATCAAAACAAAAACCGAAGTCACTGGATTCAAAAGAGAGAGAGAGAGGGGCAAGAAGAGGCATTGTTTTCCGCTCTCCCACTTCCACGCCTGTTCTCTTTTTCTGGTTAAAGGGAGGCTGCAGCGGCGGCGGCGTCGCGCGTCGCCCACGCGGCGTTGTTGCGCAGACCCTCAACGCCCTGCTTGAAGCTGCGGCCCACCGCCATGCGGTCGGCCTCGCTCACCGTCTCGAAGAACGCCTCCAGCGCATCCGCGACGGACGCATCGGCGCCGGTCTCCACGAACTGGCTCGCGTACCCCACCATCATACCGGGCAGCTTGTCGATGATGGTCTTCCAGAACGCCATCAGCTGCTTCGCGTACTCGGGCACCACCTTGGCGTCGTTCGCCGCACCGCGCAGGACGTAGATGGAGTCCTGCGGGCGCACGCGGTCCGAGAAGGCGTACGCGAAGAGGTCGTGCACGGAGATGGAGGCCGGACAGCCGGCGCCAATCGCCGCGTAGCAGCGCGTCCGCTCCACCGAGTCCGTCGCCGCCGCTGCCACCTGCTGCATCTCCTCCACCGCCGCCTTGCCCGCCTTGGTCACGTGCGCCACGTACACAGTGCCGCGCAGGTCGGCCGGGATCGGCGTCGTCGCACGGCTCGCGTACATCTGCTCCGCCGCCGCCAGCACGTCCGCGTCCTTCGCCGCCACCATGCGCGCAAACAGCAACGCACGCAGCTGCGCCGTGCGCTCCGACTCGCCAGGCACCGGCGTCAGCCCCACGCGGCGCAGCGCGTCGCCATACAGCTCACGGCTGTACGCGTCGAACTTCGCCTCGGCCTCCGCACCCTGCGTGCCCACCACGATGCGCCGCACAGCCCGCTCCACCTCGACCACTGCCGACCACACCGAGTAGTTCTCCTCGGCCGCGCGGAAGCTCTTCAACAGCGCCAGCACCTGCGCCGTCGGCACAAAGCCGCCCTTGGCGAACGCGTAGTAGTCGTTCACAATGCTCAGCCGGTCAATGCTGTTGAGCGCGCCAGACTGGATGGCCTGCTGCAGCGCCGCCAGCATGGCGTCGTCGTACAGGACACGACAAAACGCCGCCTGACGGCTGTTCACCTTGATCCACGACGACGCCTTCACCGTCACCGTCATCGTCCGTCCCTCCACCAGGAGCGGCTGCTCACCCGACTTCGGCGTCGATAGGAGAAGCGGGATCTTCCACAGCACCGCCTTCTCCTCCTCCGTCGCGTCGCCCGTCGCCAGGAAACGGCTCTGCGTCAGCGTCAGGGTCACCTCACCGGCCACACCCGACGACGGCGCGCTCGACACCGTCAGGTACGGGTACCCCTGCTGCGCCGTCCACTGCTCCATGATCGGTGCAATGTCCTTGCCCGCCCCAGCACCGAGGAACTTCCACAGGTCCACCGTCGCCGCGTTGCTGAACGCAAAGTGCTTGATGTACGCCGAAATGCCCTTCTGAAAGGCCTCCTCACCAATGTACTCGATCGCCATGCGCACCACGCTGCCGCCCTTGGAGTAGCTGATGGCGTCGAAGATCTGGTCAATCTCCTGCGCGTTCGTCACATCCACCTCAATCGGGTGGGAGCTCCGCATCGCGTCCAGGCGGAGCGCCGCGCCACCGTCAGACTGCACAAACTCGGTCACCACGTCCCACTCGGGAAAGAGCTTGTCGGTCGCCCAGTACTCCATGTACGTCGCAAACGCCTCGTTCAGCCACAGCTCCTTCCACCACTCCATCGTCACGAGGTTGCCGAACCACTGGTGAGCCAACTCGTGCGCCACCACGATCGCCACGCGCTGACGCTCCGCCACACTCGACGCCGCATCGCACAGCAACGCCGACTCACGGTACGTGATGAGGCCCCAGTTCTCCATCGCACCCGCCGCAAAGTCGGGCACGGCGACAAGGTCCAGCTTCGGCAGATTGTAGCCGCGATCAAAGAACTTCTCGTACAGCGGCAGCACACGCAGCGTGACATCCATCGCGAAGTGGGCACGCGCCGACCGACCCTTGGGCGTGTAGATGGACACCAGCGTCTCCTGCTCAGGCGTGTACGGCAGCCTCACCGTCTCCGTGATGACATCGAGCTCACCAATGACCCACGCCACAAGGTACGTCGACATCTTCGGCGTTGGCGCGTACGTGTACGTCGTCAGCCCCTCCCCCGCGGCAGCCGATGACACAACGGGCATGTTGGAGATGCTCACCATGTGACTGGGGGCGGTGATGGTGACGTGGAACACCGCCTTGTGCGCAGGCTCATCCCAGCACGGGAAGGCGCGACGGGCGTCCACGGACTCGAATTGCGTGGTACCAATGTAGATGTCCTTGCCATCGGGACCAGGGTACTTGCTGCGGTAGAAGCCAGCCATCTTGTCGTTCATGCAGCCCGTGTAGTCAATGTGAAGGTACGCGTCACCCACAAGCTCGCGCGCGAGTGGAATCGTCGCGCTCATGTCGGTCTCATCGTACTGCACATTGGCGGCGTCAATCACTTCCTCGTCCGCCGCGCCAGTGGCCTCCTCACCGCCGCCACGGCACAGCTTCACATGGGAGAAGGCGATTTCGTTATAGTTCAGCTTGATCGACGACACCGCCGCGGAGGCGTGAATCTTAATCTTCACACAGCCAGCGAAGGAGAAGTCGGTAAAGTTCGGCGTGATGTGGATCCAGTACTCCGACGGCACCACGTCCTTCGGCAGCAAGTTGCGCTTGATGTCAGACGGCATCGTGCTGACTGTTGGGGATAGCGTTCGACCTGGCACGACGAGATGCTGCTGTGACGTTATCAGTGCAATACAGACAACCAGCACAGCCACGATGGCAGCGTATTTGAAAGACGTAATGGCTGGGGACGAGACGGGAGTGTCAACGCTCAAGTCTTTTCCTTCACGTCTACGTGTGCGGGCTGTGGAGATTGGGGAGATTAGAATAGAAACGGCAAACACAAGAAAGGAAAACTGAGTGATAAAAAAAAAAGAGAGAGAGAGACAGTCAGGTCACGTGGACAAGTTCGGTAAAGCTGTACCACGCACACACGCCAGAGACCAACGACACCGACGACAGCAAAACATATACGAAAGGCGTGATGAGACGGAGAGAAGTATGCAGTGTGGGTGAATATGCGCGACGACGAAGAAACGGCCGTTTAGCCCGGGTGGCCTCTTCTCGACCAGAGGAAGAGGAGGTGACGGTGGTGGGTGGGAGACGCGCACGTGACACTCACGTGTTTGTGCGCGGCAAGTGCCCAAACATACTGAGGCCCACGCACGTGCGCTGAGAGTGTTGAGCTCACCCACATACTTCTACGCTGTTTTACTGAGAAAAACAACAACAGCCGCGAACGCTAATCCACCTGATTGCTCACATAGTGCCCCTTTTCCGTTTTCCTTTTGAAGTGAAGTGATTACACAGTCATACACACCGAGAGCCCCCCCTCCCTCCCCACACACATAGCTCTTAAGACAAGATCCAGGAAAACGCACACACGGGGGGGGGGAAGATGATGCACAGGCGCAAACGGAGAGAGGGCAGGCCTCTCCCTTGATCAAAGCCCCACTAGACTTTTCCCTCGTTCAACGCGGCGGCGGCCGCAGTGCACGCGCATCTGTCGATCTTTTACAAGAAGCACGGACGACTTTTAGCTGAACGTAAGCTTCGAGCCGGGCTTCACGGGCACGGGAGCCTCGCCTTTCTTGAAGAGTCGCTGAATGCGTTCGTGGTTTTTGATGTCTTTGGCGGACAGCGAGGGCCGCGTCTCGTGCATGGCACGCACGAGATCTTCGCGTGTCAGCTTCTCAGCGTACTGCACGCCGCCGGCCGCACCCTGTTGAAGTTGCCGCTGCTCCAGCACACGCAGCGAGTCGGCCACCTTCTCCCGCGTCGACTTGGGACCGACGTGGCCGATCCAGTACATCTTGTCCGTCTCTGCCTCACCGCCAGCGCCGCTGGACACGCCCGCCTGCTGCTGAAGCGAGTCCATGATGCGCTGGTTGACGAACGTGTTCGCCGTGGACACGATCGCCGACAAATCAGCAGGGGTCCAGTTCTCGGTCTGCTCGACGAGGTCCGCCACGTCCGCCTCCGAGACCTCCGCCGTTGTCTTCGCCAGCAGACTCGTCAGAATGGCCGCGCGGTCGGCACGGTCCGGGATGGGACACTCCACCGCCTTGTCCAAGCGTCCGGGACGCAGTAGCGCGGCGTCGATCAGGTCGGGGCGACTTGAGGCGGCGACAACATACACGTCCTTGCGACCCTCCACACCGTCCAGGTAGCACAGCAGTTGGTTCACCACACGGTCCGTCACGCCCGAGTTGTCGACGCCACGCTGTGGCGCGACCGAGTCGAACTCGTCAAAGAAAATCACACACGGCGCCGCTGCCTGCGCGCGCTCGAAGACGTCGCGGATTTTTTGCTCACTCTGGCCAATGTACTTCCCAAAGACCTCCGGGCCGTTCACCACAATGCAGTTGATGTCCTCAGCGTTCACCAGCGACTCAATGACGAACGTTTTGCCACAACCGGACGGCCCATACAGCAGAATACCACTGCGCGTCTTCAGAGGTAGCCGCGCAAACAGCTGGGGGTGATTCATGGGGAGAACCAGCGTGTCGTAAAGTGCTTTCTTGGCCTCCTTGAGCCCTCCAACGGTGTCCCACGATATCTTCTCGCCTTTTAGGAAGCTGATCCCCGTGTGCGCCAGCGGGGTGAAGCCCTTGACGCACCGCTCGCCAATCTTGACAAGCTCATCGCCGTCTTCGTCGCCTCGGGACTGTGCGTTGCGGATGCGCGCAGCGACACAGCGAACATCGAATGGGGTGTAATTGTCCATCAATGCACCCAGTTTCTTCACCGCCGCCGCGGCCTTGCCGGGGAAGTACTGTGAGAGCAGCGCCTGCCGCGTGACTCGAGTAAGAGCGTCGACACCAATGAAGCGTTGAAAGCAAAAGGCGGTGCGGAACGCCTGGTTGACAGTCTCACGCGCGGCACACGTGGCGATCACCACGACGGAGCTCCTCGCCGCCGTGGAGAAGACGTGCGAGAAGGCGGTCAGTGCACACTCCAACGTCGCTCGGGTGGCCGATGACATCGCCGCCACATTGCCCTCCGCCTGCTCCGGAGCGACCTCATCAAAGCTGTCAAGCACCAGAACAGACGGCGCGCAGAGCACGCACTCGGCCAGGGCACGGTGCAGTGCGGGCAGGAACGACTTCTCACCCGTGCACTCCAATTGCACGTGATGAATGTGCACAAGCTCGCGCAGAACGGCCGAAACGACCGTGCTCTTGCCGTACCCCTTGCCACCGTAGAGCAAGACGTTCCCCTTCGATTGGTCGCCGTCGTTGGGCTGCCCGAACACGTACTGGAGGTGCGCGAGAAGCGCGGCGGGTGTCCCCTGGTGCACAGCACACACATCCGCGAAGCTCACCTCATCTGACGGCAGTGGCGCCAAGGCTGCCGCGGTGGCTTGCGCGGCAGCGGCAGTGTGCGCCACCGCCTCCGTGGGGTCGGCCTCCGCAGCACCACCCACCGCCCCCTCCACCGGCGTGAGAAGCAGGTTGGTGGCCTGCGCAATGAATGACGCCCAACACTGCCCAGTGGGGACATCGTCCTGGACCACAACACGCACCTCGCGCTGCGTCTCGCGAAGAAAGGTCGGCGTGATTTTCGCCTCCTGCAGCGTTGTCAGGCTCGCCACGTCGAGTGCGGACAGAACCGTCTTGCGGCCCCAACGCAGGCGCCTGGCGGTGTCAGCGGACACACGCACGACTCCACCTTCATCAGTGATGCTCAGCGGAGAGGCGCCGGCCTCCGCGTGAGCGGGGCTGCTCGGAACGGCACGGAGAATGCCCCACGTGGGTGGTAGCTGTGCGGCGGCTGTCGACCCGCTCTCCCCCGCCACAGTCTCCTCGCGACGAGCACGCGTTGCCACGATAAAGTGAGTTCCTTCGAACATGATTGCGCACCCGTTTGCCAGTTCGCGTCCGTCGCTCGTCTCGACGCTCTGCACCTTCACCTTGGCCTGCACACCTTGAAACACAGTGACCGTTATGATCATGCCTGGTGACACCACTTGCACCTGTCGCAGCAGTTCGTGCTCGATGCGAATGGCGTTTTGCTCCACCACTTCGCTATCATCCACTGTGAGCGGCGCCACGAGCACCTTCGTCGTGCGTGGCACTCCTTTCAGGGGCATGCAGGTGAGCGACTGACCTTCGGACAGACCCACATCCGCCGCGAGCGCAAAGGGGAAACTCATCTGCAGCTTCGACTGACGGTGCGGCTTCTGTGTGAGGCAGCCAACATAGACGCTGTTGCCGTCTTCTCGCACTATACGAAGCGGCACACAGGGCGGGAGCGGACTGCCGAACATGGGCAACAACGTGGTGTCCAAATACGCCTGGGAGACCATCACGAAGCTGTCTTTGCGAGCCCGGTCGACGTGCACAACAAATGAAGACTGCTGCATGGTGACACAGAATAAATAAGGGGAGGGCTAGAAAGAAAAAAAAGAAGAAAGAAGGAAGAACACAAATCTCACGTGTCAGTGCAGAGACACGCCAAATGCGTCACAGTACACCAAAAACAGTACCGACAACGCAGTCGATCGGCAGACGCTTTTTTTCCTCAGTGTGTACGAGAGAAAAGTAGAAGAAAGAGGAGGCGAGTCGATAGGGGGTGTGTGCATGAATGTGCGTCTGTGCGCAGTCACAAGCACAGGCAGAATGGAACGAGAAGAGAAAGGTCGCTGTGTTCCGGGTAACGGCACCTTCCCCAAAACAGCACGGCGGAAGGAAGGCTGTCGCGCGGCGACCAACATGACTGAGTTATTCTTGAAGCGAGGAGACTCGCGAGCACCATCTGTGAGAAACAACAACCAACACACTGTCCGCCACCACCACCGCACACACACACACACACACGCGCGCACATACAGCTTTTCTTCTCCTTGTGATTAGTGCTGTTACGCGTGCGATGGGGGCACAAAACCCCAGTTCATCCGCCAGAACTCACGGTCTGCTTCCGTCTCGATCCCGCGCGGGTGAAAACAGCGTGTGATGGTCTCCCCCTCCGCCACTCGCCTGGCCGCGATGAGATGAGCGCAGGGGCGGCTGGTGTCATGAAAGGGTACGCCTGTTCGTTGATTATGTCGCTGTGCCTCGCGCGTGATGAGGCGCGTGTTGGGTGTGCTGCTATGCGTGCAAAAATCAATCAGCGGATAAAGCGAGAGGCCGCCGTCGTCATCGCGTACGGCGCGAGAGAGCACCATCGACACCGCCCACCCAGTGCTCTTGGCGGCAAAGTACGGCACACTCTGCTCCAGGCGGCGCAGCATGTCCTGCATCCGCACCCACTCAACACGCTGCTCGGCGGAACGCAGGGTAGACTTCTCCAGGAATGGTGCGTTGCCGACACCGCGAACCAGAATGGCGTTGCCGCCGTACATGCGGTCCATCTCGTCCCGCAGACGCAGCCGCTCCCCCTGACGCGCCAGCTGTGCGACAGAGACAGGTGCACGACCGTGAGTACCACTTCTCGAAGCGGTACCAAAGGGGCCCTCCACGCTGTCGTCGTCTTGGTTGTGAAGATCGTGCAGAAACTCAAGGTACGCGCGGTGTGGACTTCGACGGTTGTGCAGCTCACGTGCCACAAGGGATGACAGCGTTTCCAGCGGTCCCCAGTGGCTGGTGACGGCGCGGTGTGCCCCGGCGTCCACATCGGCTGCCATGCTCAGGTCCAGCGGGAGCGAGATGAGTGGTCGACCCGCCTCAATCGGCCGAGTCGCAACGAGGTGACAGCCCACGTCATCATCCATCTGCAACCGCAGCGCACCGTGCACGGCAGCCCCACGGCGTGCAGCCCAGCGGCACAAAGGCCTCGCACCGGGCATCACGCGCGAAAACAGGTAAGGCCAAAAAAACGTGTATGTTGCCTCATTTCGGCACACTATCCGCGGGCGTGGCTGAGCCTTCTTGACGTAGAACTCCAGCATTGCGCGACCATGCGAAGGGCGATGAGCACACACGGTGGCCCCGAAGTCTCTCGCTGCTCCGCTGGGGAAGAAAACGTAATGTGAAGAGAGAAGCACAAGAAGAAAGAGAGAGAGGGGGGAGACACACGCAAGTACATTTAACACAGACACACACACACACACACGGCATTGCAAAAGAGCATTCATCGGCTGTTGTTAACAACAGTGCAAGCTCATCGTTTCTCATCGCCCGAGCGAGCGGGAGCACCGCTCAGAAGCCATCTTTCGTGGCAAGTTGGGCACACGGCCACTGCACCGCGGGAGAGAGCGCGATGAGAAGTAAACAGGGATGCCGGGGCGAAACGGGAAGAAAAACGCACCTCAGCGCACTTACCTCGGCTCACGGAAGCACTGCTTTGTGATGCTCCCTTCGTTTCACACATGCGGCTTCCCCTTTTCTTGTTTTTTTTTCCGATGCGGTTATTATAAAGTAGTCTGAAGGTGTCTGGTGCGACCAAAACAACAAAACGTGAAGCGTCTCGACATGCTCGAAATCACACTTCACAGTTTCGTTACCACGCTCATGGCGCTTCATCTTTTTTTTTTTTCGCTTAAACACCCCCACACCGAGTGTCAAAATAGGTTGAGTACATAGAACGCCCTTAAACACACAAACACACGCAGAGAAAGAGAGAGAGAGAGGTGAGCCTTCGACGGTGCACTCGCGACGTCCCCCATAGCCGCTACTGGTAGACGTAGTCCTCTGCCTTGCTCTGCAGCAGGCGGGCGGAGGCCTTGCCATCCTTGAAGAGGTGATCAATCAGCTCCACATCTTCGAGCTCGATCGTGTCCCGTCCGTTGGTCTCCGCGACAATAAGGCCTGGTGTCAGCAGCTGTGTGACGTACCGAAGCGAGGTGGCTTCACCGATCTGCCCGAGCTTCTGCAGCGCCTCTTCAGAAATCTTCACGCCCTCCACGCGGGCACGGATCTCAACAATCGACGTGATCTCCGACACGTTGTAGTCCATCGTGCGAATGATTAGAAGACGGTCCAGCAAGTCGGTGGGCATGCCATGAGCGGCACGGATTTCTGTACCGCGAATGCGAGAAGTGCCGCGGTTGGTGGCAAAGATAACGACAGGCGCGAGCGTCGACTCAAGGGCCTTGTTGAGGTATGTGAAGCACTCAATGTCAAGCATGTGGACTTCGTCAATGAAAAGCACGCCAGGCACCAACTCCGCCACGCCCTGATCAATGTACTTGTTCACGACCTTGTTGATTTCCTGGCGCAGCTTCTCAGTCACCTCGGTCTTCTTGTGCCGCAGAAGGCTGCTAACCACGGAAAGCGCATCCTGGCCTTGGTTCGGCTTCGCGTTGGCCATGTCCAAGTCGTGCAGCGTGACATCTTGAATGATCTCCTTCTTCTTGTGGACGTCGCCCTTGGGCAACGGCACGTATTCGTCTGCCTCCAGGTCGTGGTCGCCAATATACGCATCCGAGCGACCAACACGCTTGACAGCGCCGGAGCTGGCCTCGATGTAAATAACATCACCCACAGACACCTTCTCCTTCTCAAGGCTGTCATAGATGGCGGCGTCCAGCTTCAGCTGCTTCGAACCTTTCTGCGACTTGAGTGTGAGAATGACATGCGCGATGGACTTGCCGTAGCCTCCGAGAGGGTTGTCCGTCTCCTCTGCGCGCAGTTCCGTCACTTCACCTTCGTACACCTCCTTGTTCTCTTTGATGCGCAGACCAATCGCACGGCGAAAGTTCTCCATCAGCACCTCCGTCTTCTTCACTTCCGCGCTGTAGACATCGCTGCCCACCATCGGGCAGAAGGGCACCTTGGGGCCAAGATCCTTTGCAATTCCCAACGCGAGAGCGGTCTTGCCTGTGCCAGGAGGACCAGCGAAGAGCAGCGCGCGTCCCGCCATCTTTTTTGTGCGAATCAGCTCCACAACGATTCCCGCCGCTTGACGTGCGTCCGCCTGCCCAACGAAGCCGTCGGCAATGGGTTCGGGCATGCCATCTGGCAGCAGCCCCAACCCCTTCAGGTGACTATGTGCTGCGACACGCTCCTTCTTGGTCGTCGAGACGACTTCTTCAATTTTGATAGAAGACATCGCTCGGTGAGAGAAAAAGCAGGTGTGCAAACGAATAGAAAAACCAAAAAGGATGAACCGTAAATGCTATCGGTCAATGCGCGTGTCAGCGTGCCGATCTCGATCTTCCACGATTACCAGGATGTGTGTGTGTGTGTGTCGAACAAGAGGGAGAGAGGGGAAAAGGTCGATGATGGCGAGGACAATGATAACGACGCCAAATGATTTACATGAGCCGTCCACTGGGAGAGTTTGCAAGGCAGCATTTCAGCTTCAGACCTGTTGGGCCCAAGCACAGTCGCCTAGGAAAGATTCAGCTCTCTGTGACAGGGCCCACACAGAGCCTACACACAACAAGCCAACCCACAGGCGGCATTTTATTATTTTCTTCGTTCCCCATTTCGTTTCGTTGTCCGCACTGATATTTGCAACGCGCTCAATGACTCGTCTTCTGTTCTCGCGCAATCTCCGCCTCCACCTTCGCGAGGTCGTGCATAAAGGGGTGGTCAGGGGAGAGGTTGGCCTCCAGAGTGGATCGTGCGCGCTGCGCCATCTGCCCCGCCGCCTCCAACTTGCTGCTCAGTAGGTAGCCCAGTGCCGCTTTGGATTCGGCACGGCCAATTGCGACGTGCCTACCCTGGTAGCGTGCCTTGGCCACCTTGAGGGCTTCTTGATAGTAGTGCAGCTGGTTCGCGCGCTCCCCTTCGCCCAGGTGGCCGTAGGCGTCTCCGAGGGCAATGTAGGTGTCCACAAGGTGTGTGTGCTGCATGCCGAATGCACGCTGTTGAACGGACACCGCACGCTCCAGCATTTCCTTCGCGCTGAAGTAGTCCTTGTTGGCGCTGTGCGCCGCCGCGACGTCGATGAGAGTCAACGCGAGTTGAGGGTTGGTGGCTCCGAGGCGGCGTTCCTGCACGTCCAGCGCAGCCTGCGCTGTCTGCAGCTGCTGTTCCACTTTTCCGTTCGCACCGTACGCCTTGGCGAGAACAAGCATGGCGATGGTGGTCTGAATGTGCTCCGCACCGCAGTGCCGCCTCACGATTTCGGCCGCGCGCGTCGCGGTCGTGAGCTGCTTCGTGTAGTCACCTACATGCCCGTACGCACTCGACAGCAGGAGCAGAATGCGTCCCACCTTGGCGTGCTTCGGGTTGAACCGCTGCTCGTGAATGCGCAGGGATTCCTCGAGAAGTGTTTTCATTTCCTCAAAGTGCCCGGTCTCTTCCTTCGCGCACGCCGCGTTGTACAAAACCATACCGTACTGCGGGTGGTCCTTGCCGTACACCCGCATCACCATCTCCCGTGAGCGCTCCAGCAACTCCAGCTTCTTGACATTGTCTCCGACTTCACCATAAGCGCATGCCAGGTTGTTGAGACAGCTCATGAGAGTTGGACTGTCTTTGCTGTGGTTTTGCGAGCCAGCCACCTTTTCCCAGCACGCAATGGCATTGGGGAAGTCCCCACGTTCAAAGGCTTCCAATGCGGATTTGTGAAGCTTGAGCAACTCGACTTCGGAATAGTTGACCTTGTCGGCTGGTGCCGACGTGGACGCACATGCCCTGGTGGCGAAGACAGTCGGTGATGCGGTGCTCCAGGCCGCCACACCGCCGGCGTTCGACAGCAGAGCTGAGCCGATGACGGGTCGGTGAGCCGCCCCTACGCACACCACAGCGCGTTGTGCGCCGACACGGCGTGAAAGCCGCGCCATGACAGATTGCCGCAACATCAACGGCCACAAAACAAAAAAAAAGCACGACACAAATATAACGAGCACCAGCTGATCTGGACAGTGAAGCACGGGAGGCGCGGAAGGGAGAGGTAGAGTAAGAGAGAAAGGGAGTGGTGGGAATATGTACACGATTGAAGAGTGGTCAATTGAAAAAAGAAGGCAGTCTCAACAGCAGCAGGTGGAGCTACACATGTTGTGTGTGAGTGACCCCCAACAGCGCGCGTGTGGTACTCACACGGAAAAGACTCCTTACCTACGCCACAATGGGCAAGAAACACCACCACCCACAACAACAACCAACGTGCACGCACACGCTCAGCAAGCGTGAACTCTTCCCTTTTCACGACACCGTTTTCAGGATTCTTTTGACACGGCCGGAGAGACCGAGGCGGCTCTTTCCTGGAAGGAAAACACCCGTGAAAAAAAAAGGAACAACTGTATTTGCCACACGTCCACCGCCAGCGCTGAGCTGACTTTTCCAAGCGCCGCAACTCCAGCGACGGTGTGTGCGTGGTCTCCTCTCGACGCTCTCACCTGCTTTTACAGTCCTCACTCTTCAAGCGACAGGAGAACGTAAGAAATCTGGTGTTGTTGCGAGAAACAGACGACGAAACTGTCCATCGACGTGCTGACCACACCGACTGAGCACGTGCAAGAAACAAAAAAAAAAAAAGAATGATGACAGTGAGCAAACAGAAGACAAACCAGAAAACAAGAAAAAGTAGTTGCGTGTGTAGGGGAGGGGGGGAGCAAAACAAGAGAAAAACGAAACGAAGAAAATGCGAAGAGTACCCGTGATGAAAACACTCGTTCTTTTCATCTGTACTTCACTGAGGGTGCCGAATTGAAGAAGTTGTGACGAATGAACATGCACTCGTCATCGTAGCCCATTTTTTGAGTAGGGGGGGGGAGGGGCGTACAGAAAGAGTTGTGAAGGCCAACAATAAAAGAAGCATTGTATTGGTCGAGAAGTCGTCCGCAAACGCACGACAAAAGTGCTATTGAAGTACACACAACAGTAAAAACAACAACAACAAAGACGACGAAACGCTCAGCGACAGGAAAAAAAAAGAATGGAATGAAAGAGAGGAAAGCGTTAGATACTATCCTCACGTGCCGACACAAAGACAAGTCGATACGAGAGTCTCTGCAACGAGACATAAGAAGACTAACTTGCGAATTATTGGGTTTCTCTGTCTCTCTCTCTCACTCACTCTGTTTGTTTGTTTGTCTCTGATCGCGCACGTGTCCGTGTCCGTGGTGGCCTCAGGCTGAGGGATGAGGCAACGAGAAGCATGCAGCTCTGTGCGAGAAAGAAAGAAAAAGGGAAAACACAAAAATTTACTGAACACGCGAGTGGCGCTTAATGAAAGCAACAACAACACCAGTGACAACAGTCGTGGAACTGACTTGTACGTACGTGTGTGTGTGTGTTTGGTGGAAAGCCTGGGCTGGACAGTATCCGGTGGACCAGTTCCCGATGTCAACGTGAAATGAAGAGACGCTCGCATACGGCCTTGAAAGCCAGTGGGAGGCGAAAATAAACAAAAAGAAAAGAGAAAAGCGAAGAAAGTGATTTCCCACACTGGCTGCTGGTGTTGCAGACTGTGACGTGTACGCATGTGCTCGAAAAACAACAACAACGAGGGCACCTGCTCTCTTTGATGTGTGTCGTGCGGTGGCGTGCCATCAGTGTGTAGTTGGCACTTGATAATGCTTGAGAACCACAAAGTCGACGTAGAGCGAGTCTCATGCGGCTCGACTCGTCGCGTCGATGTGCTACTCAACCATGTGAACACCTGCCACCTCCAGCGTCGTGCGCTCGCGCAGAGAGGGGATTTCCGACCCGTGCGTGAGCGAGGCCCCCATCATGCACCGAATAGAGCCACCTGTGCGGCGCTCAATGAAGTCCGCGGTGAAGCCAAAAATGCCTTCCACACCGTACCACGCCTCGAGAGTCGCGCGGTGCTCGGGGCTCAGGTGGTCAACGGCTGTCTGCGAAATGCACAGGAAACGCTTTTCCTTGCCAGTGTCAGGCTCGCGCGTGGCGAGCTCAAAGGCGTTGCCGGCAAACTGGGCGATCTCATCCGCGGTGTAGTAGAGAACTGTCTTGTAGTGCTGCTTGAGGTGGTTGTGGAAACGGCGCTTGTCCTCCTCCGTGTCGAAGGTGATAAGGTCAGTGCCCCAGGCGCAGATGTCGCGTCCGCACCAGCCGAGCACGTTGGTGTGGTAGATCGTGTCTGCACCGCCGTCCGCGCGCGGCGTGGCCGAGGTGAAGACAAAGCGGTTCTCCTTGGGGATGTTCAGGTATTCCTCGCTGCACACCATGTCCAGCAGCTCGTCATCAGAGCGGCGGGAGCGGGACATGTACACGTAGCGGCCGTCCGCGGAGAACACGAGCGCACCAGTGCCTTCTAGGGCACGGCCCTCGCTCTCGAAGGCACGGAGATCGAGCAGCTCAATTGTTCCCTCATCGGCGGCAGCCTCGAGCTTGTCCAGCAGCTGCACCTTGGGCAGCTCATGCCTCCGGTAGAGACTCATTGGGTAGAGGATCACGAGACGTCGCACAATCTTCCCTTCACTGTCGGTGAAGTTGTGGAAGGAGACGCAGTTGTTGGGGAAGATGGCGTCATTCTGTCGCTTGTACGTCACATCTCCGCGAGGTTCGTCCTTGTTGCGCAGCCGGCAAGCAGCCACACCACCGGCGGTGATGCGGCTCACAAGCTGGTCGAGCAGGTTAAAGGCACTCTTTTGGTCTGCCACTTGCTTGGCATCGCTCACGACGGCATCAGTGGCAAAGACGTTGTCCGTGATGTTGGGGTCAGAGCCGAACGAGATCGGCTGGATGAGAAGAACGGAGCTCATTGAAAACGGTGAGCGACTGCGCGTGCGCGTGTGTGTATATGGACGAGGTTCGTCGAGACGTCAGAAAGAGAGAGAGAGGGAATATCTTAGAGGTGAAGAGATAAAAATCTTGTGTGAGGGAGCGTGGACAGACGATGCACAGACAAAAAGAGTAATCGCGATGCGTGTGAGGTTGCCGGGTTTTGAGCGAGAATCAAGAAAAGTGCGTAGGCGTGAGGACGAGAAGAGGATGATTGACAGAAAAAAAGAAGGTGTACGTTGCACGTGACCAACATCACCACCAGAGAGAACGCCGGCAGGCCGATTGACACAAATCACACAGACACATACACACACGTTATCAGTTGATACGGTTTGGTGGGGAACAATATCGGCAGCTTAAATGGAAAAGCTGGCCGTCAGTTTAATAAGACGCTTCAGCGAAACAAGCCTGTGGAAGTCGTCTGTGTCTGTCTGTCTGTCTGTCTCTCTCTCTGTATGTACCTTGCCTGCATTCGATGCCGCTGCACACCCTTCAAACAATGATTCTTTAAGCACGGCACCTCTGGTACCGTGGGTACACAAGTGAACAACGTGGACAACAGAGGGAAAACCAACCACATCAAAACCCGAACAGCCGTTGCGCCGACGTAGGTCCTAGGCAAGGAAGGTGGAGGCCATGGCTTGCAGCTGCTCCGCGTCGTCCGCTGAGAGACCCAGTTTGTCTTCAATGTGCCGCATCGTTTTGAAGCAAGACGCCACGAAAGGCACCGCATCGGCGTTCGCGTTCCAGGCCGTGAAGCCAAGCTTGCACGCGGAGAGAAAGACGTCCGCCTGCTGAGGAGACAGAAGCTGCTCCGACGCGTCCTCTGCGTCGCGCGCGCTTGCGGCCAGCGCACGGGTTGCCTTCCCAAGTTCACTAAACAGCTGACTGGCAAAGCCATCCCGCACACCACGCTCCATGATCATTTGTGAGAGCAACGCGATGGCCGTGTTGAGAGGCGTGTTCGCAGGCACCAGTGACTCGTGGCGGCTGCGCTTCGATGGCCCCTCACCGGTGCCCCCACGCTCGACGTCGTCTTCCTCGTCTTCGGGGCCGATGTCCATGTCGGGAAAGTGCTTGTTTCGCCAGCAACGCTCCTCGAGGGCGGTGGCGGGCTTTTTTCCACAGATACGAACGCGGTACGCGGCACGACGCTCGGCCAGGTACTCCTCCGTGCTGATGCCATCCATGCGCAGAGCCCAGTGCTGCTTGGCCTCGGTCGTGTTGTACGGGTTGTAGCCGAACTGCTGCGACAGGACCCGCAGTGCCTCTGCGTCCGGGTGGGTGAGGAGCTCATCCTCGGCGAGCACCGCGCGCTCTCGTTTGTACTGAGGCTTCTCACGCACGCAGTTTGAGCAGCGGCGCCGGTAGTGGCGGTTAATGACACCACACGAAGGGCACTTCCAGTCCCCCATGCGACACTCCGCAGGCAACGAGCCTTCCTCACCGGGGGGATGGAACAGACGGCAGTTGTCGCCCCAGGTGCAGCGGCCCTGCAGGTAGTCCATGCAGGGCTGGCCAAAGTCATTGAGGCCCTCTTCATCCTCCAAGGCACGTTCTTCGGTTTCCCACTCCCTCTCCTCGGCTCGCATCTGCTCTTGAACCTCCGCCGGATGCTCCACGGCCCAGAGCCGCTCCTTCTTGGCCACCCACAAAGCGTCCACGACGTGCTGGGGAAACACATTTTCCCAGTGCTCCACGAGGCTCTCGTACTTGCTGCACAGCTCGGGATCTTCGTAGTGAAGGTGATCTCTCCCGATCTCCAAGATGTACTTGCTCGCGGTGTACGCGTACTTATCCCGATCCTCCTTACTGAGCTTGTCTAGAATGTACCAGCAGGCCAGCTGCTTCAAGCCAGTCCACGTTTTGATATGGCGGAACAGCGCGCCAATGACCAGCTCATACGCGTTCTCGGTGTTTCCAACGGCGCGAGCCAAATCCGCCGCGCGTGCAATTGCGGTCTTGCCAGGCTTCTTCACGTTGCGAAGGTAATCACAGAACGCTGCGAAGCTCCGCAGTGTGTCGCGATCAAATCCAGGAGGGTCCTGGAAGTACTCTTCGCCGCCACCGAACATGGTCACAAAGAAAAAAAAGAGCAAAACACCGAAGAGATCTCACCGACTCGGCCTCACTGAGCGACCAAGAAAACAAACAAACAACCACTACAAGTCGCACCGCTAACGTGAGACGGACGGCGCAGACACAAATTGTGAAAGAGGTACCCATATGCCCATGTCAGAGGAGACAGAACGGAAGAAGTGAACCGGAGGGAGGGGCAGGAGATGAAAGAACTAAGGTGACGTGAGCACTACGGAGAGGTGAAAAATAAAGGCACAGCTTCGTGTTGCGCGTGAACGACGTCGTGCGCCGGCACAGGCTCACCCACGGCTGTGAGCCACATCTTTTTACTTTTTTTGTGGTTGCTGGACAAGGTGTAGTGATAAGGGTTCCGTGTTCGTAGACGACGTGTCAGGTTGCGAACGAGAGAAACGGCGGTAGAACACACACACACACACACACACACACACACACACACACACACACCGAGACACCAGCGGGGGAAAAAAAGAAAGAGAAGGCTTGCAACGACTGAGAAACGGGCAAATCATCTTGTCTGGTCGACAGAAGAAGAAGAAAAAGCTATTTTCAACCAGTCACTCACTCTATAACTGTGTGGTCCGACGACAACGCCTGCGCAAGCCACTCCCGTCGTTCCTCATGAAGCTTGTTCACGAGACTTTCAAGCACGCCCGATTCCGCAGCCAAGACAGCCACGCGCTTTCGCAACATGCATAACTGATCTTCGACATGCGGTGGCGGTTGAGCTGCGCGGCTGTCGCCCTCGGCTTGCGCGAGTTGCGCCGTTGCTCTGCGAAGGGCGGCGGCAAGGCGAGTGTGGTCCCGCTGAAGCAATCCGGCTTTGCGAACGAGGGCCTCCACGTCCTTCTCTGGATAGGGCCCGCCGATGCTGTCAGTCGTCGGGCAACACACAGACACCGTCGACAGCAGATCCTCTGGCGCGAGAATGGGTGCTGTGCGCTCGCGCGAGGCCGCCCGCGCGACGCTTCGAGTCAGCCCCGCATTTGACCAGCGTAACGCCGACCACGCTGACGGTGTCGCAGTGCCTGCGTCTGCATGCGCTTGACGCCCGTTGCGTGGCAGATCCAGCGGGGGCGGAGGCCGAAGCGAGGGGGACTCGCCACGCGGGAGAGACACACGCAGGCAAGTACTGCCGTCTATGTCGGCACTGGCCCCACAGTCACTGTGGTGAGCGCGGTCTGTGGCGTAGCGGCACGCAGAGGGTGAGCCCCTTTGAGGCTTTGCGGGGGCCGGGACAGGCGTGCCCAGGGGCGGGGATGCACTGTACGAGACGAGGGCGTCGAGCGCCGAGACCGGTGACGGGAGCCGCGGTGAAGGTGACGTGACGCAGGCACTTCTAGGACACGAAGGCGACAGACCAGGCTGGTCTGCGACCGCTGTACACGCCGGCACCTCGTCGTCTTGGGCATATGCCGTGTGAACTGATGACGACACGGTTTTCGTGGAAGGGGTGATTGCCGACGTCTCGAGCAGTGGTGACCGCCCACCCAGGGCCATGTCCAATGTGGACAACTGCGCCAGCGGTGCGGACAGGAGGCGCGTACCAACCCTTGACTCCTCGTCGTTGTGGTGCGGCAGCACCAGGCGACGGGGCACGATTTTTTCCGTCCATGTGCGAAATAGCCGCCTCAACTGAGTGCGGCGTGCGGTCTGATCCGCCTCACGCTGCATCACGCGTTCTGAGAGCCGGTGGCGCCACTGACGGAGTCGACACTGAAGCTGAAAGAGCCGTGTCATCTGCGTCCCCTCGTAGCGCATCCGCCAGTGATCAAAAAAGAAGCGCTTCCGTACCGTGTAAGGGATTCGCGGCAGCAGCGCGTGAAGCACGGCACTACTCGGACTGATCGAGTCTGCCTGCGTGATTCGGGCGCGCATGTAGTTGTCGCACTGTCGCTGCATCGAGTGCACGCGTTGCTGGCAACGCCACTGACACCAGACGGCGCGCTTCCACTGATCGAGTCGAAAACGCATCGCGGCAAGCTCCCGGTGATTCTCCTCGACCGTCGGCACTTGCTCGTCGTGCCTCAACAGAAGTGGTGCTCGTGGTGGTGAGGTGGAAGAAGAGGGTGCTGAGGCCAACGGCGGCTTGCCAAGCGGTGAGTGAGCAGGCGCAGCCGTGGCGATTGGCGCGGCAACGCGCGGCTCTACTTCCGTGCACTCACTTCCCAGAGACGGCACTTGTGTCGCCGTCGTACTGGTGGCTGACTGGCTCACTGCCTCCGGTCCCTTGTTCGCTGTGGTGGCCTCGTGCTCGCTGTCCGGGGACTTGTCCGTCACGGCAGAGGTGCTCCACACAGTGGGCAGATCCGTCGTATCGTCGGCGTCCATGTCCAGTACGAGCGTGGAAGGTGTTGTGTGACCGCTTTGCGTGGCCGCGACCATGCCTCGGTCGTGCGGCTCGCTGTTGACGGTGATGGAGGACACCACGCTGGTGTCCGCACTCTGCGCATCGGGACCGGCACGCACGCCGGACGGGCTACTAACGACCGACCTCACTGGTCGAGATGGACTCGGTACCGGCGTGTGCACCACAGCAATATGCCTGCGTCGACCTGTTACATTCGCGGCCAACGATGCTTCTTCTGCCGCCGGTGTTTCCTCGAGAAGCCGTAGCCAATCGCGTAAAAGCTGATCGACACCGTCTGAGTTGATTGTGAGACCGAGCATGCGCGCCACACGCAGCAGGAGGCGGCAGAGGTGGACGTCTACCGAGGAGACAGTGAGACGGAACCAGTCCATCGACCACTCGTCACACAAGGTCGTCTCCAATGCGTCCTTGGCGCGCGTACTGTACGACATTCTCTGCGTGGAGGGTGAGCGGAGGAGGAGGATGTCCGACACACTCGCGAGCAGGTCGCTGGCATTGCTGCCACCATGTGCACTGGCGGACACGTCATCACCTCCGTCACCACAGTTGTCCTCGCCGGCCTCGCCATCGTCGTCGTCGTCGTCGTCGGCATCTGCCAACAGTAGCGAAGATAGGCTTGACCAGTGAGCTCGTTCGACGCTGTCCTCGACCACGTCACTGTCTTCGCTAGGCCCACCCGTCGTCGTCCGCTGAGCCAGCCGCTTGCCTTGTGCCCGACGCCGCACAGAACGCTGATGGTCCCGGGCGAGGAGGCGGCACAAGTGAGCCGCCTGACGTGTGTCTAGGGCAGTGATGGCCGTCTGGCCACATCTAGTGACGAAACGGGCCAGAGAGGCGGGAGCAGAGCCGCCAGGCTCGCCGAACGTGCGCGAAGGCAGCAGACCACGACTGCGCATCTCCGCGGTGACACGTTGCTGTCGTGCGACGTGGCTCAGGAAGCAGACCAAACGAATGCGACGGGAGAGCGCCGGCAGCAGCGTCGCCTCCCGAAGCAGGCAGCGCACGCACGTGTCCACCTCGTCGGCTGTGACGGGATCACCGTCCAGCTTCTTGAGACGGCAGTTGCTAGCGGATAAGGGCTTGGGCCAGCTGCCAATACGCAGAATGTGTGCGCGGTAGTGCGGTAGGGTGGTGACGGGGTTGAACTCCAGCGACAGGTACGCGAGCTGCGGAAGCATGCTGAGTGGTTCACACGACTCGATCGTGTCGATGCGGTTGCCCAGCAACGAGAGGCGCACCACGTTTTTGAACTGTATGATGCCAAGAATGTCGCGCAGATTGTTTCGCGACAGGAGGACGGTATGGAGCGAGAAGGCAATGGCGACGTTGAATCCCGCTGTGCGTGCCACCGGCTCTGTCCCAGCCTTGTCCGTCGAGCACGAAGGCAGGCAACGACCTCCACCCCGTGAGACCTCCGACCTTTCCGTCGAGTCCCTCTCTTGCTGCGCTCCGCGTTGTTGTGCGTACGCCGTGCAGCTTGAGGTGACAGAAGCTGGCACGACGTGCTTGCTTGGGTTTGTCAGGACAGCCAATACTTCAGGATGGATATCGATCTCCCGCACACCCTGTGAGAGACACGTCAGCCGCTCAAGTGAAGAGTCCACGGCGCTCGGGCAGCACCGGGCATAGCTGGACAATGTTTGGAACATCGCGGCCGTGTGCCGCTAGTACAACTGCGAGAGTGCGCTCTATCTGCTTGTCTATCCTGCCAAGGGAATGGAAACACAAAAAGTGTAACCACACAAGTAATACACGTGTGCGCGTGTCTATTGGCACTCGCTTTGCCGGTAACCAGAGGATATCTTCTCTGGCGCGTTCACAAATCTATGAAGAAAGTCGATGTGGAAGGCGAAGGAGGGCGGCCCACACGTGCTTTTAGACGTACGGGTCAGATGTGTTCGCGCCTGCCTCGTGAAATCAAGTCACGCGAAGAAGAGAGTGGCAAGGAGAGAGAAAGATAAACTGTAGTTTGATCGGGGACGACACCTCTGCGTGGGAGGCTGCGGGTACTGTTGAGTACCTCTACGTGCTGCCTGTCGTTGAGGCGACACTGAGTGCGACTGCAGGCAACACGCAGACATCACATAGCCTGACATGGGCGAAGTGGCTGCCGCAATGAACACAGAGAGTCAACACGCTCCAGGACTTCTCGGCTTGCCGTCGCTATGCCTTCAATGTGTTCGATTTGATTCGCGCTTCCAATTACAAACAACAAACAGACAAAAACCGGCGAACAAACGCCACCCGCGTCTTGTGCGCAGTATGCATGTATGCGCATGTGTGCGTGTGCGTGTGCGGGAGGGACGCCTGTCGCTGCCAGGATCAGCGTATCAAAGAAGGTGTTTTGCGGATGCTTAACTGAGTGTTAAGGTCAAGTAAAACAAACAAACAAACACGTACAGTTCTACATTCTTCGTTTAGGTCTCGCCTCATCGCGCCGGCGTGAACAACTGACGGGTGTGGTGGCTGTGCCGCGTGGACTGCGCGCGCTATGCGCTTCTTTTCGTTTCTTCACACACACACACACACACACACACACCTTTTTTTTTTTTTGGAAGGGGCTGTTTTTGGCCCGTCAGTGAGCTCGTCGTGCGCGTGTGCATTCACGGAGGGTGACACGTTTATTAGAAGAGAGCGGCCAACGGGACATCCTCATCGTCTGACGTTTCTTTCTTTGCCTTCTTCGACTTCTTGCTGTCCGTCGCACCGCGGCCGCGCTTCGACCCCGCTGGCTTCTCCGCCATCTCCGCGAGCGTCTGGTCCTCGTCAGAGCTTTCCTCCTTCTTGGTGGATTTGGCCTTCTTCGCGCTGGCCGGCTTGGCCTTGGCCGCCTTCTTGCTGCTCTTTTTCTTGGCGGCCCCGCTGCTGCTCTTCTTCGCCTTCTTGCTGCTCTTCTTGGTTCCGCTCTTGCTACCACTCCTGGATTTCTTGGTGCCGGACGAGGATTTGCGCTCCTTCGGTGCGTTGCGCTTTGCCACCATCTCTTCAAACTCCTTCTTCTGCTCTTCAGTGCCGTACGCATCGAGCCAATCCCGCTGGATGCGGTCCTGCGCTTCCAGAAACTCCTTTGCGGCTGCCTCATACGACTTCTTCTTGGCCGTGACCTTGGCTTCCTCGAGCAGCTCGATCGTCTTGCGCGTGTAGCCTGTCTTGGCGGTCAGTTGGGCAAGCTGCGAGCGGAAGTTTTTAGAGACGGACTTCTGATGGTTGCACAGAATGGCCACCTCCGTGTTGGCCTTGTTGAAGTACGCGAGCTTGTCAGCGAGAGACGCCGATGGGTCGACGGGCTTCTCCTTGAACCAGCGGTCGAGGCAGATGGACGCGTTGTACGTACGGAACACCTTCGCAGACAGACCATCCATGAAGGATTTGAGGTGTTCGTTGAGCTGGCCGGGGGTCAGCTGATCAAAGATGTCGTCAGAGGGCCGTTTGCCGCGCATAAAGCGGCGCAGCAGCTCGTGCACCTCGGGCAAGACGGGCACCTCATTTTGGTAGCGGATCGAATCCTTACCAAGAAAGTCGAAGCGGACGATGTTGTCTGACTTCAGCTCCAGGTGCTCCACGCGCAGGGAACAGCAGCCGACCGTGTCGGCCTCGTCGGAGCCCTTCTCATTACCCACACGGAGGGCGAGCTTGTCGATGAAGTACATGGCCACCGCACGCTGCGCGACGTACGGGTCGCGCGACTTGAAGTCGGCCTGGTAGCTATCGCGGATGCTGTCGATGCGCTGCTTCAGACTGCGCGCCTTCTCAAACTTGAGGTAGTCGGACTGCCCCTTGATGGTGGAGGACGGCGCCAACATGACATACTTGAAATTTCCCAGAATGTTGTCGCGCCACATCGCGAGCCACGTGACGGTGTTGTTGCTGATGATGCTTCCCCACTTGTGGCCCGGCGGCGGCGGAGGTGGGTTCTGGGCGGCCACTTCGTCCATGTTGAGCGTGATGTCCTCCGGCTGCACGCGCACCTTGAGGCAGCCCGCCATGGGGTGCATGCCACGACCACGAAACAGACCCGGGGGCTCCACGCGGAAGTTCGCCACCTGCTCGCGACGGCCGTCCCAGAGGCAGAACTTGAACGGCTCCGCCTCGGCATCCTTCTCCTCCTTCTCCTTCTTCTTCTCTTCCCTGCTGCGGTTGTTGCGCTTCTCGCGCTCCATCACGTGCCACTGCCAAATCTTGTCAAAGTCGCAGAGGCCCAGCTCGCGGATGGGGTGGTCGCGCTTGTCGAGGATCGCACGCCAGCTGCGGAAGAAGTTCTTGCAGAAGGTGGGATTGTGGTAGTAGTCGGACTCTTTCATCACAGCGTACATCGTCGCCACCTCCTCTTCCTCCACCGTCATCTTGAACTCCTTGCCCGCATACACAATGGGAATGCCGTGAGGGACGTACTCGGGAGGAAACATGACACCGTTGTGCTTCAGGGTGTCCCAGCGCTTCTCACCTTTGGTGGCGAACGTAATGTTTTCCTGTGCCCACCACTCGAGCTCCTCTTCGCCCATCGCATCTGGGTCTTCATTATCGCTCTCCTCACGCTTCACCACCTCGGACTTAACCTCTTCCTTCTTCGACATGGCGATGTCAGAGACAGTGGGCCTACAGCACTATATGTGGGAGACTTACCAATATTGTATGCAAAAAACAACAACAGCAACAACAACCAAGAAAGAAACAAGAGAGATTGCGCTTACCCGTTGCCTTTTTGTTCGTTTGGGGAGCAATGGGAGAGGAGACGGAGAACGTGGATGACAGTGAGTAAGACAAGGGTGTGGCTGCTGCTTCGCTAGCAGTCATCTACACGCCCACATGCACGGTGACGGCGAGCCACTGCGCGAGCGTATGCTCGTGTGTTCTCGCGGAGCTGCTTGCAGTGCACACATACAAACTTAAGTGAGCACATACGCCTGCCATTAGAAAGTGAATAAGCCTCGCGCAATCCCCCCCCCCTCTTCGCGTTTAGAACACCACAGTGCGCGTCGCACCGTGTTGCCGCCTGTTCACTCCACGGCAGGCGTCGAGGCTCGTGGCTCACTTTCGTTTTTTTCTTTTCTGTTTGTGTCTGTGTGATAGAAGAAGAGTGGGAAGCCGTTGTCAGACAAAGCGCAAAGCCGCCGCCGACGGCGCACATACCCGTTTTCCATTAACACCACCGATGATTCAACTATGTCCAACAAGGGCGAGGACGTCCAAGTACATCGCCTCTTGTTTGAGGAGTGAGTTCAGTGAACCTGTGAGAAACGTCGACCGTCAGCCAAGCCGACCAAAAAAAAAAAACACCAAAAGGAACTCGCGAAACACTCACACGAAGACCGTGTGCGGCTGAGAAACACTGTTTTTTGTGTCTACGAGCCCGGCCAACTTGCTTTCCTCTTCTCTTTTTGGTCGTGTTGATAGAACAGAACAGGGGAGTCTGTCGGGTCCATACACAGTCTTTGCGTGGCCCTGCTGCTCAGCCTTCACTCCCCTAGTGCCTGCCTGGGCTTGTTCACCTCGCTCACCGTGAGAGGGCATCAATGACCCGTTCGCGAATGTCCGCCATGACTTCGTTCGCGTCCTCTCCGGTGGAGGAGAGGTGCACCGCCGCCGCAGGCTGCGGGACACGTACGCTGACCTTGCGTGCGCCAACGGGGGGCCCCAACATGACAGGAAGCGTGTCGCGCCGTGAGGGAGCCGCGACGGCGTCCGGCGCACTGACCGCGGATGGGGTCTCTGCTGTGATGGGCACCACGGTGTCCGGCGCCGACGGAGTCCTGACAATGGCGCGGACAAGAAGAACGGCCGTCACCACCGTTGTGATGGCACCGGCAACGAGCAGCGCCGCGTGCTTGAAAGTCACACGATCGTTCGCTTCGACTCTCTTCGCACCGGGGAACATGTTGCTGTCTCTGTCTCCTGGCAGTGGTGTGGCCCCGGCGGCGCGTCGCGGCATGGGCGACGAGGAGGCCGCGCGACGGCGCTGAGCGGCACGCTCTCGTGCGGTCTGCACTGATTGCGTTGGGCGGCGTGAGGACTGCGTGTACGGGCGGGAGGCGTTCGCGGGCTTTTCTCTCGGCACGCCGCGCGCTGATCCCGCCATTGGCGGTGCACGTCGCCCAGGTAGTTCAGGACGCGGGCTAAAGCCAGACCAGCCGTCATCCACAGCCGTGCGCGGGGCGAGCGGGGGTGGGCCCCGAGGCATGGCTGCCGCCGACGCAGACGGCACTCGTGCTGCACGTGGCGCCGTTGCGGCGGACGCCGAAGCGTCTGGGACAGCTGCCGCCGACGTGGCGGCTTCCGCGGGATGTCCGGAGCGCGGTGAGACTTGCATTCCTGGTGTTGGGGGCTTCGCCCGCATCAGAGGCGGTGACGCCGCGCGTGAGGACCTCACATAGAGCGGCGGCACAGCGGGCGGCGGCACAGCGATGTGCGGAGTGGAGTCCACAGCCGCAGGCGCAGCCGCCGCCGCCGCCGCCGCCGCAAAGGAGCCAGGGCTGCAAGGGGATGAGGATGGCGCTGCCGCTTCCGGCTGCACAGCGACGGAGGTGGGACTGCTCGCGTGACTGGTAGTGGCTGTTGTGGCGGTGCTCAAAGGTTCCTCAGTAGGGTATTGCGGCGCCTCCGGTGGGCTCACAAGTTTTGGCGTTACCACAAAATCTGGTGTCGCCATGTGTGCCTCTGCGCTCTCGGTGCGTGTCGTCACTGTATGATTCGTCGGCGCCAGTGGCGGCATCAGCCCCGCTGGCAGAGGACTGTGCGGCACGAGAGGTGGGTGCGCGTTGGTCGGCAGCATTCCAGACGAATACGTTCCCGCAAAAGCATCTTGCGTGTCCGCACCGCCGTTGCTACGACGATCAGGCACCCGTGTTGGGGCGGTGGCCTCAGCGAACGCGGGCTGACTGTTGGTGCGGCTAAACGGCATGGTTTTGATGATGAGCGGCTTCGGTGAGCCATCGAGAAAGCGCGCTGGTGACGCACCACGAAGAGGCGTGGTGTGCCGTGAGACCGGTAGGCTTCCCACACCGTTAGGTGCCGCGGAGGCGGGTCGGCCGCGACCGGACGTTGGCGGCAGCATGACGCGTACCCGCGGTGTTCGCTCCCCACTATCACTGTCGCTGTCGACCAGATTCCCGGGAAGCAGACGACGCGGTGGCAGGGGAGGAATCTCGGCGACAGTCGAGAGCGTGTGACGCCGTTGGGGGGTGGGGGCTCGCTTCGGCGGCGCCGTCCCCCGCCCTGACGTGACGGCAGAGTTGTTGCGAGAAAACCTCTCCGACATAGTGACAGTTTTTCTTTTTTTTTCCTTCCAGACACCTGCTTCACACTACCCGTTGCTGATGCGCAACCGGACAGCGCCACGTGTGTAGGCGTGAGTGAGTACAGATCGCGTGGAAACGTGCTAAACCACCGTTAAGAGTGGGCAAGGCGGTGAGCGAAAGAAAGCGAAGAATCCTCGTGTACGTTTGTGTTTCCGTGTCTGCAAGTGAGCGGGCGCTACACAGACAATATGAATATAGAATATGCCCCAAAGAAAGAGAGAGAGAGAGAGAGAAACTTCCTCTGCGTAAACAAGTCAATTCTAGAGAAGAGAGTAAAACAAAAAACAACAAGAAGAAGAAACAGCGGAGAGAAAGGGGACGCACACACGCAAAGAGGGAAAAAAATCGTGTGCTCTTGAGGTGAGTTCAGGAGCGCAGAGAGGTGACACAGGTAGACAAAAGGGAGGGTAAATTGTGAGGAAGGAGATATATTTTTTGGGGGCACGTGCGCGACGGCAAGTCACGGCGCAGAGACTTGTGGTGGAATGATCTCATTTCCTCAGACTCCAGAGACATGCAGGGTGTGTCGCCTGCCGCATGATGCTGCCGCCGCCGTGAAGTGCAGAGGGCTCACCACGCGGGTACGCGCGAAGAGATACGATGAACATGACAACGCTTGAGACTCCGGTAAACGACAGCACTTGGAGATCTCGCGCACCCAAACACTTGTTCAAAACATACCCGCACGAGGACACCAATAGGCAATCACATCATTTATGAATACGAAAAGAGAGCGAAACAACAACAGGGAAAAGTAGGTCAGCACCGTGCACGACAAAGAGAAAAACGAAAGAAAAGCCGTGATAGATTCGACACACCCTCTTGCGTGCACACAGCTACCCACTGTTACTCGTGAATCATACCGCAGTCACACCAACCGCTGTCAGCCGGGATAGGGAATAATGTGAGGTAGATGCGCTTCAGCACGGTCTTGAGCTTCATCACCTCTGGTGCGTCGTATTGCGAGGCTGTGTGCTTCGTGTCCTGACCTGCGGTGGCGGTGGATGACGGCAGGTCCGTGCCTTTTTCTTCCAGCTCGACCTCAATGCAGTCGATGATGGTCACCCGCTGACCGTCGGGGAGGTCAACCACACAGTTGCCCGTCGCGAGGTTCGTCGTGACGGATGGGTAGAACTGCGAAATCATGTGGTGGAAGCACTTGACGCGGAAGAGTCGGTCCTTGCCAGAGACATCCATTGGCAGCAGCACCTCCTCTTCGTCGCCGCGACGCTGTTCATCGGCGAGCTTGGCCAACGCGATGCACGTGACATCCGCGAGCAGGTCATTGTAGTGGCTGGTCAGCCACGTGATAGTGAGTGTGGTTTGGGGCTCTGCGCTCTTGCGCACCTCCACGGTGACGTTGCGTGCAACGAAAATTTTCGTCACCTCATCCGTTTCCTCCGCCTCTTCGGGGTTTCCGGAGACCACAGCCGCGTCGTACGCTTCCAAAGGGGTTTGGGCGTGCGGCTCAACGTCCTGGAACATCTGACTCTGCGCAAAGTAGCGCTTCAAGACCTCCAACACCTCCAACGGTGACTTGCGCCGGGGCAGCGGCAGCACCATAGCCTGACGAATGCGGCTCACCGTCAGACTGGTGAAGTTGGGCACATCGTCGGGATGCACCAGCGTGTAAGACTGCTGACCCGAGACGAGCATCACGCCACTGACCACCTCACCCACGTGCGGCACGCTTGTGGCGAGTTTGCCCATCACCTTCGCCGACCGCTCCACCGCGAAGGGGATGCGGATGGCCTCCTGGTTGACGGTCGTGAACACTTGCATGTGGCGCTCTTTGAAGTCCTGCAGCAGCTTGTTCTTCAGCTGCGCCATGGCACCTGCGTTTCCGTGCACCAGCACCGCGTGCTTCACGCGAGGCAGCTTCTGAACGAACTCCTTCGTGTGCCGCGCGTCGGAGTGGGCGGAGAAGGAGATGGCCTCGATCGTTTTCATGCGCAGTCGCAGAACCCTGCCATCCGGCTTCACCACCTCCGAGGGCTTCGACAGCACATCCTTGGCGATCGTGCCGTCCACACAGTAGCCTGCCATGATAATGCCGTTGCGGCTGTCACCACACCAGCGCTCAAAAAGCTCCAGCGACAGACCGGACTGCAGCATACCAGGCGACGCGAGCACAACGCACGGGCCGCTGTCGTCAAAGGTGCGTGTGTCGACCATGCTTTGGATGAACTTGAACTCGAAGGGGTTGCGGTGATTCGAGTGTTGCTCCTTCACGCGGTTGTTCATGGCAGAGACAAACGTCTGGTAGAGTTTCATGCACCGCTGAGCCAGCGAGGAGGCGTAGTAGATGGGAATGTTCTGCAATTCCTTGTGTTCCTCCCAGTACTGCTCGAGAATGAGCAGCAGCTCCTGCGCGCGACCGAGGGCAAAGACAGGGACCAGGCAACGCCCGCCCCGCTGGACGACCTCGTGCACGCGGCTAGTGAAGAGCCGTTCGCGTTCTTCCTGTGTCTCAAGTTCACGAATGCCGTTGGTGCTTTCGACGATGAGAATATCAGGCGAGTACGGCGGCACTTCTGCGGCAGGCAGGTGCCGGTCCTCGACACAGGAAAAGTCGCCCGTGTAGAGCGCACGCATGCCAGCGATGTCAACCATGAACGTCGCTGCGCCAAGCACGTGCCCCGCGTTGAACGGCTGAAACCGGATGCCGTTCACCATCTTCTCTTCGTGGTACTCAATTGTCTCGATGCGGTTCATCGTCGTCTCGAGCCACTCGCTCGTGACGAGATCACCGGCACCCGCACCGACTCGAATGAAGTCGTTCATCACCATCTTGTAGAACGCCCGCGTCGTGCTGGTCATGAAGATACGCCCCTTGAACGAAGTCTGGTTGCACAGATAAGGCAGTGCACCACAATGGTCGAGGTGAAAGTGTGTGATGAGAACCAAATCCACCTCATTGCACTTGATGCTATCAAAGAAGGGCAGCGAGTCCAGGCCAACCTTGGCTGGGTGATTGCCGCAGTCGAACATGATGTTGCG
This sequence comes from Wallacemonas sp. TrypX, assembly GCA_030849625.1. Classification (NCBI taxonomy): domain Eukaryota; phylum Euglenozoa; class Kinetoplastea; order Trypanosomatida; family Trypanosomatidae; genus Wallacemonas; species Wallacemonas sp. TrypX. The sequence continues at coordinate 120,776 of JASANP010001152.1, read as the reverse complement.
GCCCTTGTACGTGAGCATCACACACGAGCGCCCCACCTCACCGCCACTGCCAATCGGCAAGATCTCGACCTCGTCCGCGGAGGCCCCGGCCCCGGCATCCATCTGCTCCACCGTGACACCCGCTGGCGCGGCTGCGGCCGCCGAAGTCGACGACGGGTTGAGCGCGGCGTTCACGAACGGAGTGGCCATTGTGACTTATTATCGCACTGTCCCACACACACGGGTAAATGACAAGTTGAGGAACGCAAACAAAGTAAAAAAAACAAATGGAGAAAGAAGAGAAAGCTATCGGTGTGGGAGAAGGCTTGAAAACACACAAAGTAGAAGTAGGAAAAAAAGGGAAGCTGCGCACTGCTCACCTCAAGCAGAGTCAAAGAAGCACACACAGACACAAGACTGTGACGGTGCAAGAAGAGGGAGAGAAAGTGAGAGAGTAAGATATCGTGGGAGTGAGTTCTGGCGGGGTAGAAAAAGAAGGAAATAGAGGAGAACAGTGCGGGACACGAAACATTTGCCCACACACTGAGCCGCACGAATCGCGTCTCGTGGCAAGCAACCGTGCGAAATCTGCCTCAGAGAGAGAGAGAGAGAGTATGTGAGAGCACACCTTGGGGATCACTGCTCAGCGCGGCGGAGGCGGTGACGACAGTCGTGCGCGCGAGAAAGAGAGGTGCGTCAACGCCCTTCCGGTGTATACAAAAGGTCTGGTTCACCACTTGGTGGCGAAGGGAAACACAACTGCCAAGCAGCTGCGTATTTGCGGCAATGCCGTGAACAAAAACAAAACACGACAACATCGCCTACACCGCCTTAATGAGCTCTTCTTCACCGAGAGCGAGCTAGTCAGTCAACGGTGCTGTCGACGACGCGTGAGAGACCGCCTGCGAGTCCGCCTTGGTACGAGACTCACAGACGCAGCGGTGTGGGGAGCAGTACAGGAGACGCTCCAGCAGCCCTTGGTCAAACGTCGCTTCGCTCCAGAGAGGCTGCACAGAGGGATCTTTGAAGGCGTCCTCGTCGAGGGTGAGGAGCGGATTGATGCGCTTCTCGATGGCCAGCGTTGTCGGCATACTGGAAATAGGAAGCCGGTAGGCGGGCCGCGACCCAGTGCCGGGCGTGCGTGCTTCGTTCGCCACGTCTTCCAGGCCATCCGATGCCACGCGCAGGGCCCGCACGCGTTTTGCTTCGACAATGACGTCCCGCAGATAGTTCTGCAGCGAGGCGGTGCCACTGCCAGCCTGCACCAGCTTGCGTGTGATGCTTTCCACCTCGGTCAGGATGCGCTCTGTGTACTCGTGACCACAGTAAATCAGCACCGCGTCGTCCGCCACCGCCTCGCCCGTGTGAGGGTGAGTGGTGATGGCCGGGTCAGACAAGAAGGAACGCCTTGTTTGAGCGACATCGTGGAGCGAACTGGTCTCAAACGGTGCCCCGAAGCCACCGCTGAAAAGCGCATCGCCGGTGAAAAGGGCCGTGCACGTAGGAATGGCGGTAACACCTGTGGAGGCGCTCGAGGTCGGGGCGGACGGAGGCACGTCACCAGCCACGTACATCACCGAGCCTCGCGTGTGTCCAGGCGCCTGAAGAACCCTCACCGCGACGGCCTTACCGGCGACGTACACGAGGTCTGTTGGCGCCACCAGTCGAGTACAAGCCATGGGCTGGTCGACCTGCGAACCGATGATTTCCAGTTCCGGCGAAACCAGATACGCCAGTGCATCGATACCAGTCAGCGCACTTGGCTGCGCCGACGTCGCGGGAGTTTCGTCACGGTTCGCCGCGCTGGTCGGCGGTGCTGCGGCAGCGGGGTGTCGCCGGGACAGACCGAGGAGCTCCTCATTGCCACCGGCGTGGTCCCAGTGCTTGTGCGTGGTGAGCACCTCCGTCAGCTGCAGCGGCTCTCCAATCGTTCGCTCCAGCGCACGCAGCAGCTGAAGCACCGCTTTGGGATCGGCAGGGTCCACCGCAACGGCCTTGTGGGTGTCAAGGCTGACGATAAGATAGGCGTAGTTGTCGGCGAACATGGGGACTGGCACGACGAGCGTACCGGTCTTGACGCGCTGCGTCGCCACTGCCGACACGTCCACGAACTTGGTGCCGCGCGCCCCGTTGCACACGGTGCGTGTGACGTCGTCGCGTTTGTCGTAGTAGCGGGCGGCGGCGGAGGCGGCTGTGCGGGCCTCTGTCGAAGCCGGTGAAACGGCTAGGAACGTGAACTCCCCACGGGAGCCGCTCAAGAGACGAGTGGCAGTGCGGTAGTCTGAATGCGGGTATTGCGCGGATGCGTGCATGATCGGCTTGAGAAAGCGGTAACCAACTCCCTGGCTGCAGTACAGCTTGTACAGCAAAGGAAATATGTTGGGCTTGAAGAAGCGGTCCGGGAAAAACGCACAACGGGGGATGATGCCGGCCGCGTACACAATGAAGAGAAGGAACACGTACATGGGCATACTCACCGGAAAGCTGGATGTCTGGCGCCGATTATAGACATACGCCACTGAGGCAACCATCACAGATGGCCCAACGAGGGCGAGTAACTTGGTCATGTTCGCCGAGCCACAAACACTGTGTGATCTTTTCTTCCTTTCAAACAGCACAGCAGCGCAAAGGGTGCCTCGCGGTGGGAGCCACAGTAAGAGAGAAAAAAGAGAGAGCGGTGAGATTACTGCGGCGAGTGCGACAGAGACCGACATCTGCACACATAGTTAGCGAAAGGAAGCTGGCTACCTGCGCAGAATTGCTCAAGGCTGGCGTACTTCATTAGCAACGCCGCCTCGCTGACAGCCACAACAGCGAGGCTGTCTGATGTTTGAGCGATGGGCATCACGACCAAGGCGTGTTCACGGCGCAAAAACCGTCGTACGTTGACCGCCGGCAGCCTACACTCGTGAGTGGACTCCCCCCTCTACGACCGTTCGGATATGTGTGTGTGAGAGAGAGAGAGACAGACTCAACCAAACAAACGAAAGTAAAGGAGACAACTCCAGCAAGAGACGTGGTCTCAATTAACCACAGATTGTGTACAGTGGACGATATCACAGAAGCGACGGTCGACTCGTCAGGTGGCCGTCTAGAAGAGCGTAGGGCACACCCACGTACCTACACACACAAAAAGAAATTCGGTGCCGACACGGATCTAGCTGTTTCACACAATATTCACACACACCGGCCTGGTGCGAGGAAGTGTGTGGCTGTGCGCATGTGTTAGGCGTGGATGAGGCAAGTGTATAGGTGCCACTCCATCATAGATGCAAAAAAAAAAAAGCCGAACAAAGACATGAAGACACGCATGAGAAAGAAAAAAAAGAAGAAGAAGAGAGACGAGCTCGGAGAAACAAAAAGCAGTGGAAACTCATAGAGCGCCCACCATGGCGGGAGAGCGAGATGCCCACAGCTCTGCATGCTCCCCATAGCGATACAGTCAGGGAACAGTTAACACGCACGTGTGCGACGGCAACTGCACTCGGCGAAAAGCGGGTGAACACGGCGCCGTTCAGCTGTCCTCACCGGGCTTGGACACGTTTCGGTGTGCCAAGTTTCACTCCGCGGAACGTTTCCAATGTCACAGTCGGAAAGTGCAGTCGCTGCACGTGCGTGGAGACCCTTCAAAAACAAGAGAGAAAAATAAACTACTCAAGAGCGAGAATAGAGACCAAAAGTGCCACCAGAAAACGCCGAAGCACCGATGGCACAGAAGAAAAACAGAACAAAGAAAAGAAGAGAATGCAAGCGGGAGGAACGGATGAAAAAAAGCGTCAGTGTACTGTACCGACTACCTGCAAGAGCAAGGAGCATAAAGAAGAGCGAAAAACATCAACAACAACATGCTCATGCAAGCATGCCGCCGCTGCTCTGGAATCCATCTTTGAGAGATCCGTTTCTTGGAAACCGTACATGTGAGTTCCAACGTATGCGAGGTCGCTTGCTTCGCTTGCGCAGAACCCTCTGCGGACCTGCGCATACGCCACTCACCGACTCACAACAGCCGCCTCCCCGCACGTGAATCAACAAGGCAAGAGGAGAAGAGAACAAGAACGATCACTGTCACGCCAGTCGTGTGGCGAACGGCAGACGCCGTTGCTTGAGTGTGATCGATGGGGGAATCCCACCTGGGCAGTCCCCACCGGTGGCTCGACGCTAGTTCATGCGCTCAATCGGCGCGAACAGGTTGTTGACTTCGTGCGTCGGTGAGAACAGAGCGCGGTCTTGCTCCGTTGGCGTTTCTGGTACCGCGTTTCGGGACGCGAAAATGCTTTGCTGGATGGGGTCGTTCATTGACTGAGCCGCCGAAGGTGGCGGAAATGAGCCGGTCTCCACGACGATTGCGCGCACTCGACGCAGCATCGCCCGCGCCACCTCCACGTATGTCACAATCTCGTCAAGCTCCACCGGCCTGCGCGATCCCCCATCGAACAAAGGCAGGACAACGGTGGTGCCGGGCACGCACAGCACCCAGGTAAATTTCATCTCATCCCACTGCTCCGGCAGGATGCGAAGATGGTCCTCAGCCAGCAATTGCAGCTGCACGTCAAGCTCGTCCATGTTAGGCACGTCTGCTTGCGAAAGGAATCCTACGATCGGCGTGGATGAGCCACACGCAAGATCAGTGCACGCCGTGACATGCGAAGCGTGGACCTTCCTGCTCGGCAGCGAGTCCCGCTGTGGCGGAGAAGGTGTGAAGGCGACAGGGCCCGACTCCCGGCGCTGCTCAGCCGCCGGTGCCGACTGTGCACGATAGCCCTGCAACGCCGAACCTGCCGCGGCGGTGCCGGCCACAGCCCTCAGCGGTTCGTCGGCTTGTCTGGCGTTTGCAATCATGGACGATCGCTGCGCCACAAAGCCACCACGATCAACTTGCTTGGCCGCCTCACCGTTGCGTTGTGTACCTGCCGGGTGCGTCCCGACCCCACTGTGGGTGTCTCGGCTATCCAACACAGTGAGTTCCCGCTCAACACGCAGTATGAACTCCTCCACGTCCGCTTGCGTGACGGTGACATGCTCACCATCAGGGATGAGCCTGTAGGTGCCCTCCACCACCGGGATGGCGAACACGAGGTCAAACGATGCCATCACGGTGTCGGTCAAGACTCGCATACGGTGAGCCGCCTTGAGGGGCTCGGGAATCATCTTCATGACGGCCTCACGATCGCGTGGCTGCAAGCGCACAGTATTCCACTGTTGACTCAGCTCCGGAGGGCAGACCCGGAGCCTTGCCGCAGAGATGCTTGTCGTACTTTCCGGCTGGCTCGGTGCCTGCACCACCTCGTTAATCACATGTGCGATGTCGACACGCTTCTTCACAAACTGGGCCGCAAAGGTGCGCACGTTCGTCGGACGCAGGAGCTTCGTGGGGTCGTCCTCGTCCAATGTGAATCGCTTAGGCCCGATCGGAATATCGAACGTATCAGTACAGTCGGTGGTCATGTGTGGATGCGCAGCGATGTAGCGGATGCTGTCGTTCAGTCGTGCCATTTGGTGCTCAGCGGTGCCGTCGCCGTACAGGAACACCGAGGCCTGCGCACGAAGCGGGCTGACAAAGCTTAACGACAGCATCTCCGCCTCTGCCCGTGCGAGCTGCTGGAGAGAGGTCCGTGCGTCGCTGATGAAGTCGAAAATCTTTTCCAGTGTCACCTTGCCGGGCGGGTAGAAGTCAGTTCGCGTGCTGAAAAGTCGTCCTCTGAAAGAGACATGCTCAGTGACGCCGTACGCATCCCATATCGTCTTTTCTAACCTCCCCATGAGCGGTGTGGCCGTGTTGACAGTCACGTTCCACGCCGAGGTGGGCTTCAGGAGGTGACGTTCGACGAAATCGAGGATCACTGCGTAGTCACCGCACATCAGATTTTCTTGCGCTCGCACTGGAACGTGAATGCGTGCGAGTTCAATGTACGCCTCGGTCATCTCACCATTGTGCTCCATGAACAACGAAAACAACGAGCGAAAGTTGGTGTAGTTGCACGCTTTCACTGCGATCTGCGCGCCCCCCGGAAAGAGTTCGGTGATGCGTCCTTTTTGGTCAGGGACGGCAAAAAACAGGGAGCAGCCGTCGGGGTCGAAACCGCCGCGCTCCAACTTGACGACCTGGTTCCTGAATTCCTCCACGACCGACGACGTGCAGTTTGCCACGTGGGACTGAAGGTGCTCAACGAGAGTTCGGACGGCTTCCTCCGGCTGTGTGACGTTGGACGCAAGGACAGCGCGCAGTCCGTCTTCTACGGCAGTGCTCACGCCGAGGCCGCACAGGCGGGCGACGCCCTGAAGATCTATTGCTGCCTGTGCACTTTCCATCTTGCAACGGACTAACACTTTTTGCGCAGCTAAGAAGACAAGAAAATGACACACAGCGACCACTGGTGACGAGAGGAACAACAAAACTCACGCCAAAAAAAACCCGGAGCAAAAGAAAAAAAAAGGAGTGATGACAGTGCGCAAAGAGTTATCTACGAATGGACGCGTCACAGGTGCCAAAAAGTACTTAGCTGGCAAGTGCGGATACGGAGGAAAGAGAGAACAAGTAAATACAAAAACAAGAGGTAGAGAAACAAGACACACAGAGGTCTGGAGTGAGGCACACAAGGGGGCCAGAATAAAAAATGAACAGCGCACTCGGCGACTCTCTTTTCTTAGGTTTTCTCGCACTCGGGAATGCGAACAGAAAGACCAGCACTAGAGGAAGAGTATTGGAATGGAGAGGGGAGGAGATGGGAAAGGGAGCAGAAATTGCGGACCAGAGGTGGTGAGACAACTGAGGAAAACCAGTGTCCCCGTACTCAACGAACACCCAAACGAGGGAAGGCTCACACGCCACGCGTCTGTGCGCCAACAACACCACTGGATCAAACCGGCGGGGATTGCAGCTGTGAGGACGGCAAGTGTGACAAAAACGTTGCGAGACATCCACCTGTTTCTCCCAGCGACTGCTTTCCTTTTTTTTTTTGGAGATGTGTCACCTCTGAGCGAATCGAATGGGCTTGCCTAATCAAGAAAGAAAACGGGCGATGATCACACTCGCAGGCGGACAGTGCACCGGAGTCGCGCCTTGATACAGAGCCTCAAACAGCGAGAGGGACAAGATGGCGTCGGCACACGAGCACCTATCTCGTTATCTCTTTTTATTAACTGTTGCAGAACGAGAAGGGCGTGCGGGGAAAGTGATAATCTTGTTTTGTCACTGGGCTTTGCGCGGTAGGCTTTGTGCGAAATACCGCCACTGCGTGCGACACCGCGTTTGCACGAATACGGTCATACACAGCTCCGTGGCACACACAAACAAGAGAAATCAGCACAAGAAGAAGAACCATTGTGGTCGCATCTGCCGCACACCGGTGACCACTGACGAATGCTACCATATCACGGAAGACAAGAAGGGACGAAAAGAGAAACAAAAAAAGAAGAAAGAGGCTATGGGAACCTCGCTGTCCTTTTGAAGCAGGGGGAAAATGGGATTGACAGCGTGCAACCACACCGTGTTGTTGCAAGCCATTCATCCACTCTCTCTCCTGTGCGTGCTGAATTCAGTCGGAAGCGCACGCCGCACCTCTCCACGCTCAGACAACTCGTTGCCGACCGCGGCACTGCTTGACCACCAGCCACCCTCTGCGGGACACAGGAATGCTTGCCCTTTTCACTCCTCTGCCTCTCGCTGTCCCTGGCGGTAGCGGTAACACGGCTATTCGGCGCTGTTGGCTCTCTATTCACAGCTTGCCCTGTGTGCTCTTGAGCAGGCGGATTTCCTGCGCACCGATCCACTTATCCCCGGGCGCAACGGATGTCTGTGAGACGATCTGACCGTGCTCCACACAGATGAAGTCCTTGTACGCGTCCGGCGGGAGGTCCGACATAGCGCTGCACTTGGCGATCCACGGATTCCACACGCAGCAGTCGGGAAGGTTGTCGCCGGAGATGTGCAGAATGTGGTTCTTCGTCGGGTCGTGGAGCAGAATCGCGCTGCGGATGTTCGGGTAGATGCGGTCGTGCTCTTTTACGATCGTCGAGAGCGCTTGTGGCTTGCAGATCTTGTCGCCGTCTGTCTTGCTGCGCGTGTTGTCAATGTAGGGAGCGTTGCCAACACCGCAAACCAGCGTGTGCTCCACGTTGGCGGCAAAGTACGTGTGGAAGGCCAACATGAAGCTGGCAGGCACTTCCTCGCTCATATTTTCCACCTCCATCTCCAGCCGCAGCGCCGTGTTGCTAAAGTAGATGGTGTAGGTGAGCCGCACCGCGTTTGTCGAGCTGTCGGACATCTTCACGCTTTGCTCCACAAGGTCGTCGATAGATGCGTGCAACGTGAAGCTGGCCTTGCCGTCAGTCACCTCTTTGATGGCCCACGGACGGATGCGCGCGAACCCGTGGGACGGGCGCAGCTTGCCGCGGCTGCCAAACTGTGGGAAAATAAGCGGCACACCGCCGCGGATGGCCACGCGGTTCGCAAATTTGGCCTTGGGGCTCATGTAGAGCAGCTCTTCGCCGCTCTGGTGCTTCCAGCTGGCAAGGTGCGCACCTTGCTCGTACACCACAATCGACGAGCCATCCTTGTTGGTGGCCGTCACGTACGACGCCCCTTGGCTGTTACGGACAAAGGCAGTCATGGCGCAATGGCGTGCCTGGCTGCGGCGATGGTTCTTTTTTGTTTTTCTTGCTCTCCGCCGATTCAGCGTGAAAGCTTTGAGACTTGCAATTGATCTTGCGCAAAGTCCACAATGGCAAGGTAGCGGTACTGTGAAACAGGTAGCGGAAAGAAGGTTCTGCTTTCCTTGCTTGACGGGTGCGATTTTTTGATTGTAAAGACGCTGCGAATGTGCTAAAGACTAGATGAAAATCATCCGAGGGTAAGACAAAACAAAACAAAATCAATACAAGGAGTAATGGACAAAGACGACGACGGTGGAAATGTTGAATGCGTGAATGAAGAGGTCGTATTTCGCTTCCTTCGCTAAAAGCTACACAACTGCGTCTGTGCGGGGCTGTGGCACCAGAGCACGTAACAAGTCAAAAAGACGAGGTTGAGGACTCCACCAGCACCACATGAGCACGGCAGTCAACGCCACGACGGCTGACTCGTGAGCGTAAGCAGTCCATTCGCCTTTACTGCTTTGCCGTTGGTGAATCAGATTCTGTGACGAACAATGCGCAAACCAAACCGGACAGGGGCACGTACATAGACACACAGACAGACGGCGGCACACAGGCATACACACACAGAAAATGATTGTGTGAGCGTTGCGCGATATCTTCAATCCTCAGAAAAATGGGTACGGTGGAGGCGGCCGCCTCTTAAGCATGCCCTTGATTTTTTGCTTACACCACGACTCGTGTTGCTTCTCGCTCAGAAGGAACTCTTGGCGAAACTTCTTCGCCTGTGATGCTGAGAGAGTCATCATTGTTTCGTTGTGGCGCACAATCCTTTCCACGTCAGTTTTCATATATGCCGCGACAAACGCCGCGATTTCGCTGCCGATTCCCACGAGCAGCTTGATCTCCTCCGCGTCTGTGATGCTGGAGTACTTGTAGAATTCAACCTGCACGCGGTGCCGTGCCCAAAAGAGCTTTGCCCGGTCGTGGAAATAGGCGCTGCGCAGCGACTTCAGCAACGCTCTATAACACTGTTGCTGCGACGTCCATACCGTCAGGGTGGATGAGGAGGTCGCTGGCATGCCTCCGTTCTGCAGCCTGGTAACGGTGGGAGGTGCGCAAGGACGAACAAGAGCAGAAAAGAGAGGGAGAGAGAGAGAGAGAACCATGTCAGATAAAGGGTATGCGTATGCGCGGGAGAGGCACCGTGATATAGAAGGGAGGAATGGGACAGTGAAGTGAACAACGCTTTGGTCTGACGCCCGCAAAGGCACTGTGTGGCGCATAAGACCGTCGCATGCACTTGTTACGGCTATCCACCACCTTGTGCACTGGCGAACCCACACGTACACTCGGCCTCTTATACGTGTCGAGGCGTGTGGCTTGCCTGTCGAGAGCCCATCGGCCGAGTGAGGTGAATGAAACACCGTTTTTTTTTGGGGGGGGAAGGGGTGGGAGCGTCGGCACGGACACATGTCGCCAGTGTGCGGGCGTCTCGTCACCCGCGAGGTGAGTAAAAAACAAACCAACCCACCACCTAACCATCAAAGCAGAAGTCGACGAACTTACAGATCGAATGAGTGCGTGAAGGGGCCGTCGCTTTCAACGACGAGACCCTGCCGGTTGCCGAAGGTGCCGCTGACAACGCGACCGTTGTGCTTAATCCACTTGGGAGCCACCTCGGTCTCGGTGTCTGTCAGCGACGCACCGTTCACATCTACCGTTGTCTCATCCACACCGCGGGACACACGCATCAGGTGGCAAAAGCGCTCGTACAGGTCGTTGCCGGTGGCCTTGTCCACGAGACTGTGGAACTGAATGGTATGTCCTTTCTTCACCTTGCCACCGAGCGACGCCTGTGGCACGATGAGGATGTCGATCTTAGGGTGGTCTTCCAGAGCCTGGGCAGTTGTCAGCATCTTCTCTGGACACATGTGTGTAAAAATGCGCGTCTTGAGGATTGTGTCGACCGCCTGCTCAAGGTGCTCTTGCGTGATTTCACTACCATCTTCAGGCTTCAAAAAGGCAATGTAGATCATAACTCCCCGTCCGACACGCACATAGCGCGCTTCATTGTCGACGAGCAACGAGGCCTGATCAATTCCTTGGAGAACAACACGGATGGTCATCTCTCTGCCTTCTCCACGTGACCGTGAGTGGCTCGTGAGAAGTATCTGAGCCGCTGCGGTGAGCAAATAGGTAGCCTGCCCGTTCTCGCGTGACCTGGCGGGATGAGCAACGCAATAGCACAACGGACAAATCACAGCGGTGGTCAGCGGCGGTGAAAGACGAGCAGACAGAGGGCGTGCCAGTGACGGGTATCTGAGAGGAACAAGAGGGGTGGGCGGAGAAGAAGTGAAGGAACACGTGGAGTTAGTGCACAGGTACTGAAGGGGCGTTGTGCAACCTTTGGTGCTTGAATCACACAAGAGGGAGGATGAGTGTTGCTTCTTTACAAAACGATGAAGAAAAAAAGAAAATCTGATAGCAGATGAACTGCAGGAGAAACCGCAGCTGTGAACCAAGAAACCAAAAAAAAATGAGAGGGGCTGCAGCAGTGTATGGAACCATGCGCGTGCCCATCCAGGGGGCGCGAACAAGGCACAACCATAAAAAGTGTGCGGCTTTGCGCAACACAAGAACAGCGTTGTGTGTGTGTGTGTCAGCCTTGCTGCCTACCCCACTGAGCGATGCGTTGAACGTCAGTCTCGGTGGTGGACGGTGGGTACGCCTGTAGCGCTGCCTCGAGATGGCGGTGCGTCACTGGCGGCACGAGCAGTTGCGTTGAGGCAACGCCGTTGGCCGTGAGCCGAGGCACTGCCCGGGGATCGTCGGTCGCACACGGTACAAAAAAGGCCCACGTCAGTGATTCTGCGTCGCCGCCAAGTGCATATGGGGGCTTCGCACCGTGAGCAGTCCGACTCGCCGCGACTATCTCGTCTTCTGTCGCGACACGCAGTGCAGTGTTCGTGAGTAGCGATTCCAGCGGTGCCAGAGTGGCATGGTCGATCACGTGAATCAGATCAGACGTCGAGTACAGAGCTGTGGCCTCCACGAGTCGATCAAGCTCCTCGTTGGAGACGTCAGAGGCGACGCTGTCCAGGTGAGCCCACAGAAGGCTGCGCCGAGTGGCGGCACAAGGCAACCCCACGTAGACGAAGCGGTCAAACCGTCGCCGCACCGCGCCATCGATTTCCCACGGCAAGTTCGTCGCGGCAAGCAGCGTCACGCTCGCCGGAAGTGTTTGCAGCTGAAAGAGGAGCTCTGTCTTGAGCCGCCGTGAAGCCTCCGTTTCGTTGTGGGAACCTCTCGTGCCGCACAACGCGTCGAGTTCATCCAGAAACACAATGCACCGTGCATACTCACTGGCCGCGTTGAAGACGTGGCGCACTTGCTTTTCGCTTTCACCCACCCATTTGCTCAGCAGGTCTGCCCCAGACAAGCAAATCAGTTCGGCACCGATCATCTGAGCCGCGACGTGAACGAGATGCGTTTTGCCGGTGCCCGGAGGGCCGTAAAGAAGAAGCCGTCTCCACGCACGGCGCCCGCCCGTAAAGAGGTGCGGAAAGCGGTAGGGCAAAACAAGAGCCTGTTGCAGCGCCGCTACGGCTTCCTCACAGCCGTACACGTGCGGCGACCACAGCGCCGTGGCGAGGACGGGCTCTTGAGGGGCCACTGCCACGTCAGCGGATGTGTCAGCGCCATCCCTGGCGCATTGTGTAGACGAGGAGAGACGGCTCGTGGAGCTTTTCTCGGAAGCCCTGTCATCCTCCCCGGCGCTGCTTCTTGACGCACACGGGCCGAAAGCGTTGAAGGGGTTGGGAGAGGCATCGGCGAGTGGCAGAGAGGAGTCCGACGACGGCGTGGCTGAGGCAGAGGTGAGCAGCTGGTACAAATGGTCGACAACGCTATCCAACACGCGTCTCGGGCACAGCTCGACTGCGCATCGTTGTTGTCCTTGTGTGCTTTCGTCACGGGCGCCGGAGCGGTCGATGGAGGTGAGCACGAGCAGCGACTGCAGCACGTGGCGCAGCGGGGCCGACAGTCCCGAAAGCAGAGCTTTGCGGTCCTCGCCTCGGCACTCAATTGACGCCTTCAACTGCCCGTTAACGTGGCGCAGTGAGCGGAATAGGTCGGCGAGCAGACGCTCCTCCATCCTTGAGTGAAAGGGCACAGTCAGAGGAAGCGCACCTCGTTGCCTTGCACGAAATGAATGGCATCACATCGAGGGGAGAAGGTGTGATAGCGAGTAGGGGGGGGGGCAAAGAGAGGGAGAGAGAGAATGACGCGCAGGCGAAGTGGCGACGAATGCGACAAAAAGGATGCTCTTTCAGCGCGGTAGGAAAGCAAAGACGTGTCACAGCCGAGGGTACTCGGCCGTTGTCAAATGCGCCTTTGCAGGTGACTTGCCTTCCTTCCAATAATATCGATGAACTGCTTTGTTTTCGTTCTTTGTGGGGTGTGTTCTGCGTCTGGCGGCCAGCGTGTGGCGAGGTCAGCGGTGTCCATCTCCGACGAGTCGTTCGAGAATTGACTGCAGCATGCTCTCCATGCGCGCGACTCGACTTTCCAACGGTGCCATGGCGGAGGCTAACTCCTCACGTACCACGCGCCGCATCAAGGCCTCTGTGTGGAGCAACGACGCGGCGTCGGCCTGCACAGGATTGGGGGCTTCCGGTGCGCCGCGTGACGGCGCGACTTCGAGTGGCTGCATCTGCAGCTCACCAATGACTGTCACCTCCCGTGTGAGTGTCTCGAAAAATGCGTCAGAACGTGCGTCGTCTGTCTCTGCGGTGGTGGGTGGGGCCTGCACGGCGCGCCCGCAAAGAAGCACACCCTGAAGAGCACCCTCACCGTTCACGCGCAAGTCAACGAGGCCCCCCAGTGCACTATCGTCAGTGAACCCACTGCTTGCGGCAACCGACCATGCGTGCGGGGCGGCAGACAGCGCGGACAGTGTGCCGTTGTTCGATTCCGGAGGATTCAAGAAGAAGGACGCCAAGCCGTTGGCGTTGTAGAGCACAAAACCCAGTGGTTGTGCGCTGCCGTCTTGAAGTGGGTCGACTGGCGCAGGGAGCAGAAAAGACGGATACAGTAACATTCCGTGGTCAGGGGCACCTTCGGCAGACGTTCTCCGGCGCGGCGTGCCGGCCAACAGAGCATCCAGAATCTCTGGACGATCGTGTAGCGGAATTGTATGCTCGACCATCTCCACTGTCGCTGGCCCGTCCACGTGGCCGACAACCGAGCAGCGCACCACCAAGAGTGCGGCTTGCTGGGCCGTGTCTCGCGATAGGCGGGGCCGCACGATGCGGAGAGAGCGGAGCCTGTCCAGCACATCCGCAGAGGCATCAACGGGAGGCTCTTCACTCGTGCCGTCATTGGCATGTGGGTGGCGAAGCATGGCGTAGACCTGATTCAGTGGGGCGCGCTCGTGGACCAAGGCGCGTAGGCGGTCCGTGACAGAACTGTCAAGCATGAGAGGCACACCGTTCTTGCCGAGCAACACAGCTGGGTCGCTTCCACGGCGAGACGTGCGCACACCGTCCCCCTCAGCGGTACGGGCTCCGTGGGAGGATGGCTTTAGGCAGACCAGCAGAAACTGCGCGTCCGACGTGACGGGCTGAAAAGGACTGCCGCCGATGAGTCCGAGAGGATGCACTTGTGTCCCCAACATGCACTGTCGAAGGCATCGCGGCGCACTGACACACGACTCCACGCGTGGTCCACCCGACGAGGTGAGGCTCTCTGGCAAATCCCACTCGAACAGACACAGACAGCCGCCAGCGTCGTAACCCGCGAACGTGATGCGCGCACCAGAGCCACCGGACTGACCAGCCGTGCCGTCATCCCCGCGAACGGACATCTGCGGAAGGGCGATGAGACCACACAGAGGGCCGACTGAAGGCCACGTCGTCGTGAATGAGCCACCCTGAGAGGCACGCGCGGACGAGGACGCGTTCAGCACCGTGACGGCAGTGTGCGTGTGGTGTGCCGTCACGACGATCACCAGCTGCTGCTGCCGGTGCGTCACTACTGTCGTCGCCACGTCAACGACGCGGTGTTCTTCCATCAGGAGCGTGTTTGGCAGCGAAGCGGGAACGGCGGGTGCCGCACTGTCCGACGCACTTCCATCCATGGAGGCGTCACCTCCTGCACAGGTTGGCCGCAGGCCAGACGACACCACAACGAGGTGGCCGTCCGCACGCAGAATAGCCAGCGCCGTGGCACCAGCCCACATCATCTTGCTTAGGCAAAACGCCTTGGGGTGTTGGACCTCGGAGCCACTCTCCGTTGCCGCCGCTGTGGAACTTCCCTCCGCTACAGGCCCTTGTGTTGAACGCGGGTGCGTTACTACCAGGCGCTGCACCAGCATGTACGTGCGTGAAGTCGCGTCTGGTGGGCCCATGGACAAGTAAACGTGAACTGTGGGCACCATGAGGTCGTGCTGCAGCGTTGAGTGCGGCAGCAGCGAGTAGACGGCTGTGTACACGGTACTCTCATCCACAGCGAGCTGCGCGACGGCACCAAACGTCGATACAGACGCGGTGAGGCGCTGACAGTCACTTGTTGCTGCGTTTATTCTGCCGTCCACAGGCTTTTGCCACCGTGGACCGGCGTGCGGACGGACAGTGTCCATCGTTCGGTCTGCTCACGAACTCGACTGCAGGGTGAAGTGTGACCTTATCTTCACACAGGCACACAAACACACAAAGAAAAAAGTTCGACAGAGCAATTGAGTGATCGAGTGAGCGAGATGTGCGTGCATGTGTGAAGAAAACAGGATTGTGTGGGGAGGCGGCACACAGCGTTGCGTGACCATGCCACTCACGTCTGGGTGTCAAGCGACAACGGAGAACGCGCTTCAAGAACCTGCAACGCCCGTGGAGACACAGCTTAGCAGAAAGAAGCAACAACATCGTTGCAGGGATGAACGGCAAGTGGGCAATGTACATGCCGTTCTCACACAAGTGATTAGTGGATGATTACTGAGAGGGAAGTGAGAGACTACACAACTGTGTGTGTGCGTAGACGTTGACAACCGCACATGCAAAAAGAAAATCTTTCTGAGCGACTTTCGTAGATTGCGCGGGCGGTGAGTGAAACAATTTGGTGGAAACGTGAAAAACGTGCACGGACACCAGGTGAGGGAAAGAAATCATCTGAATTACCACACCTGAGACTCCACACTGCACGCGACAGTCACGCCTCCGCTGGCCGACCTCTTGTACCCGACGCACCATGCTTTCCATACAGGGGTACGCAGAGCCAAGACGAACCAGGACGGATGAGGGAAGTGACAGTTCGAGAAAGAAACACGCAAAACAGAAGAAAACAGTACGGGTAACCATCCAACGATGAACAAGGGCATTGCGTGTAAATTCATCACGTGGGCCGGTGTCGTGGAGCACCCCTCACACTCGCAAAGAAAAATAACAAGAATGCAATTTAAAAGAAAAGAAAATGTGTTCACATGAAGCAAAGGAAAAAAGTTTGTTTGGCATGTAGGATGAGCTGACACTC
Source organism: Wallacemonas sp. TrypX (assembly GCA_030849625.1). NCBI lineage: Eukaryota > Euglenozoa > Kinetoplastea > Trypanosomatida > Trypanosomatidae > Wallacemonas > Wallacemonas sp. TrypX. Next base: position 104,681 of record JASANP010001152.1, on the reverse strand, counting down.
ACGGTAACATCACACTGACAGGAAAAAAAAAATGTATGCACAAGGAGTGAAAACCACGCGTAGGAAAGATACTCTGTGTGTGTGTGTGCCTCAGTGGATAAGCTCAGCAAGCACCTCGTCGGCACGAGCATTTCAGGGAAAGAAAACGAGGCAGCTTGGCGTGTGCACATGGATTAGTTTTTGATGGTCACCTTACTTCCCAAGCGCACAACGTGGAAACGTAAAGAGAAGTGAGAAGCACAGGGAAAACAATGACAACAGCTGCTGCATGTCGCACGTGTGTGACATGAGGCGTGCGGCATCGCGTGAAGGGAGTTGTTCGCCTGCTCTCATTTTGTTTCTTTCGCTTCCTCTTTTTGGTTGGACCTCGTGGACTGCAACGACGCCCACGGTCACTCTGTTCATGCCTTCGGTTTCCCAGCCCGCCTTTAGGAAGCGGGGACGCTGACGACGGATGCTTCCGTATCCATCATCGACGCTTTACATTGTGACGCACTGTCGACCGCGGCCAAGAACGAAGATTCAGAGGGCGTGCGTAGCTCCGCCGTTTCTGCGCCGCTGCCACCCTCGGAGTTGTCGCGCTCACTGCCGTGCGGCGACCACACCGCTTTGCTCGTCACGTCGACGTTGTCGTCGTCCTGGGCGACAAGGGACTGCTTGATACATCGAACCAGCTTCGCCGCGTCGAAGCCGTCTCGCTTGGCGAACCGCACCTTCACCTGTTCCTTCGTGGACATGGTGATGAGGAAGCGCGTCTCGGGGAATTCTCCATCGGCATGAAAGGTCAGGTACCGCACCAGAAAAGCAGTGACGAGCAGCGCTTCCTGGTAGCCGAATTCTTGCCCAATGCAGTTGCGACGACCGCGACTGAAAGGCATGAAGCCGCACCCCCCACAGCGCGCACGCAGCGCTGCCCCTTCGGCCCCGATCCAGCGCGAAGGCCGAAATGTGTCTGCGTCGTCGCCGTAGATAGACTTGTTGCGGTGGATGGAGAAGATGCTGAGCACCACGGTAGAGTGCTTTGGGACCACCACGTCCGAGTTCGGCAGGTACAGGTCTTCAAGTGTGTCTCGGTAAATGAGCGGAGCGGCGGGGAACAACCGAAGCACTTCGTCGACGACGGCGCACAGGTACTCGCAGTGGAGCAGCTGGTCCACCATCGGGAAGACACCGGTGCTCGGCATCACCTCGTTCGCGAGGACGGCGTGCAGCTCCTTCTGCACCTCCGGATGCGCCGCGAGCAGCACAACCAGCATCTGCAGCGTGTGGCTTGTGGTGTCGTGGCCGGCAAAGAGGAACGTGACGAGGTGATCGACGACGTCGCTGGGGGTGAAGGCACTGTCCAAGTTGGCCATTAAACCCGAAAGCACGGTGTTGTACCGGGGCGGTGTCGCTGGTGCACCGTCGCCATCCGCCATCACGTTGACGTGTTTCGAGAGGAGAATGTCGGTGATGTCGGCGACGGCGGCCCGCGCCATGCGCTGCGACTTGTTGTGCAGATAAGGGCAGAAGTAGTTCATCTTGGTGAATTTCATCATGGTGTCGAAGTGCGCGCGAACTTGCACAGATTCATCTGGGTTGGCACAGAAGGCGCCTTCCCCAAAGGCGGAGAGCGCCATGGCGTTGATGACAACGGTGAGGTTGAGGCTGATGGGCTCGGCCGCGCCCGCCGGCGCCGCTTGCCACTGGGTGAGGAGACTTGCAAGGAGCTGAATCGCGTAGCGGCGCGTGACCTCGTTGGAGATGGTCTTGATGTTTTCGGTCCCGAACAGCGGGGCGAGCAGCCGACGGTGGCGCTGGTGCTTCTTCTTATCGGACACGGCGAGAAGTCCGTCACCAATGACACTGCGCACGAGGTCGTAGCCAAATCCCTTCACGCAGATGGGCTCTTGACGGACCAAGATCTGCTCCGCGTCGAGCGGGTCGGAAATGACAATGTGCGAGTGGAGAAAGATCTTCATGGTGAACGGACGGTTCTTGAACTCGTTGCACCACGCGTTGAACCGCATCAGTGACTCGCCTCGGCGGACAACGTAGAAGTGCCGGAAAAACGTGCGCTTCAGCAGACCGACAACGTAACTGTCTTCCTTGGCGTCTGGAATAGGCGGCTCCGGGACCCCCGGCGGGCAGCAAAAAAGTGCTTGCGCGACTCGAGCCGCACCGTACCCGGCAAGGCCAACCGCAACCACACAGCACCACTCTTTGGCGGTGGTATCGCGTGCGAAGGTGATCATTAGGTCAAAACAGAATGACTGCGCGTGAGTGGAAAAAGAGAGTTCTCCTTTTTAAAAATTCTTTAACGAAGGTATGCGTGTGTATTCAGTTGCCACACACTCACAGACCTTGTTGGCATAAACTGTGCCCCCAACAGCAGTGACAGTAACAGCGACAGTGTGTGAAGCGGGGGGGGGGTAGGAGGTGGAAAGCAGTGTGCCGGTGAGCGGTGCAGCGTATGAGAGTGAAACGGTGATGATGTCGGAGGAGGAGACAAGAGAGCCGGACCTACCACGCTTATATTGACAAGCGAGAAGGAGTCGAAGTCTTTTTTTTTTTAATCACAGATCGCCGCCAAGTGGCACGAACAAGCGCACACGCCAGCAAAAAAAAAAAAGAAGACGAGGAGAGACCACACCGTCTCGAGAACATGTGCTTCTCAAATTGTAACAAATCGCGAAGTTGTCTCTCAACACGTGTGGACGAATGACGCCACAGAAAAATGGCATTCACACACACGCAGTCGTAAGCAACTGTGGTGCCGGAGACGAACGAAAACACCAACGGCATGGGGACCTCTTTCCTCCTCTCTCTGCACACAACTCAGAAGTGGTTAGTGCGGGTTGTCTGGGTGAAGGCGACGCACACGACGTGGCCCTGACGCGGCCTTCTCGGCCTTTTCCTGCATTTTCTGCTCGTGGGCGGCACGACGAGAGAGCTGAAACTTGAAAGGCATGCCAGGCTTTGGGTTGCGCTCAGTGTGCAGTGCTTGAAGGAAAGACCCCGCAAGGTCCATGTAAAAGCGCTGCTTCGCAGGGTCAGTCTCCTTGCTTTTTTCGCTCCACTGATCAATGAGACGCTTCTTGAGAAACGTCCGTGCGTGCCGTGATTTGACACGAATGTCGATGCTTCGATAGCACATGCGAAGGAGCGCCATGGGCGAGTTAATCTCGAGCACGTCCTGCTGGGTGTTCATTTTCTGTGCACTCGGCACTTTGGGTGCACAGCGGGGCGTGAAGCGACGAAGCATGACCGGCGTGCAGTGATGTGGATAGATAGAGATATAAACAACACACGGCGTCGGTGGCGCCAAATGAATCAACCTCACCAGCCAGTAAAGAGCCGCCTGCGTGGAGTCGTGGGGCGAGGTGCCAACGGAGTGCATTCACACGACAAGTAAGGGAAGAAAAAAAAAAGACGTGCGAGAACGGAAAGAGAGCGACGTGCACAAGATGCATCCAGGGCGCGGGGTTGTGCCGGGTGGGTGGAGGGTACAGAAAAGAACCACGTCGTTGGGCGGAGGCGTGTGAAGGTTTCACAGCCCACCTCGGCACAACTCGTGCGGAGAAATGGTGCCCTCACTTTTTTCTTTTTTTCTTCCGTGTGGGTGGATATTGACGATAGTCCATCTCGTAGTGGCGTTGTTGCAAGGCGGCGGCCGCACTTAGGCGGTGGGGGACCGTGAACGTAGTGAACATGTGCAAGCGAGAGGCACAACTGATTGCCGCATCGCTTCGCCTCACCGAGGCTGGGACACCGCGCGCTCAGGAGTCCCTGAGCCACACAGGTTCTTGGGTGGCGGCGCGGTGAAGGGAAGGATCGTTACTGGTGAAAACGCGGTACCCCTCGGGCAGCGCGCGGATGACGGGTGGCCGCCAACCTTTGGCGTACGATCTCTGGAAGAACCGTTCGAAGAAGGACGTCATCATGTCAGCACCGTCTAGAGCTTCGCGACGGTGGCGCTCACAGGCTTCCATGATCGGCGTCATGTACGCGGAGCCGGTACACGCCGCGACGCCGTTCAAGGAAACCTGCCAGAGGCGACTGGCGATGATGGCCTTCGCCAAGGCAGTGCTCTTCTCCGCGGGTACCTCGACGTAGTCAAGCAAGAGTGTGCGCAGGGAGTACATGTCTGGCAGACACTCGATAATGGTACATACTTGGCTGTAGGTGAGCTGGGTGTGCCCTAGGTCAAGCTCTTGCACCAAACCCGCCCCTTCACGCAGAAAGTCACGCAGCGTGCTCGGCTCGGCGCACTTGAGCACGTTGCCCCGAAGACTCAAGCGCACCACGCGTGTTAAGGGCAGAATACGGGTGAAGCAGCTCAGCGAGAGGTGTGTGAGCTCATTAAAGGACACATCCAGTGTCGAGATGAACGGCTTGCGCTGGGCAAGGTAAGTTAACGCCGACAGGATGATAAGCGCACCAGCTGTGGTGATACCACAGATGGAGAGTGACAGCACGTGAAGGGCATCCTCGACGACGTCTGCTGAGACAGAAACCACACCACGCGGTGCCGCCCCCTCTGCTGGAGCGAAACTCACGTGCTTCGGACCCAGTGGCGACGCATTGGTGCCCCACTGTTCAAGGTTGCCGTACTGATTCGTACCATCGTGCGCCGCACGCCGCTTGGCCACGCCGCCAAACAGCAGCACCTGAAGACGGTCCGGTGTGAGCGTGATGTGATCAATGTGAAGCACCTCCCAGTGATAGAGGCGGCCTTGCATGCGGAGGGCTAGGTCGGCGATGAGTTGTTCTTCAGCGTCATCGGTTCGCGCATGCGTGTCCAGGAGCGGGGGGTACACGGTATGCTCTTGGTCGGGATCCACCTTCAAGGAATGCTGCACCGCACTGAAGCGGTCTGACGTTCGGTCACACAGGCAAATCCACCAGTCGCCGATGAAGCGGAGATCATCGCACCAATCTGGTCTGGGCTGCGGTCGGTACCAAGCGAGCTTGGGTGTCGTCTCGATCATGCGGTCACAGATGGCACTCACAAGCGATTCTATCGTGTACTGGGGAATTGTGTAGGGATACACGACGTCCTCGGCCTGCGAATCCGTGAGGGTCGCGGTGACAAGGTGCTGGCAGAAAGTAAGCGCGTCCTTCACATCCGAGCGGCGTGTGCGAGACTTGAGCAGCCCATTCGCCCCGGACTGTGCGCGCGTGCGTGATCCAGCACGGCGTCCACCGCTTTGGTTGCCACTGTGGGCGTGGCCACTCATGGCGAGAATTCGCTCTCGGTCGTTGTTGTAGGTTGGCGCGCTAAAGAATCGCAGCGGGACCGTCTCTGCTGCCCGACCAAGAGCCGGCGCAAGGGAAACGTCATTGCGCTTGTAGTTGACCTTCTTCGGCCCCAAGTCAAGTTCGTCTAGCTCGTTCCACAATACTTCCGTACCCACCGATGGAGGGGCCGCATCGCGTGGGACGCGCGAACCACGAGAAGACTGAACGGAGCTCGAATTTCGGGTAGACATGAGCAAAAAAAAAAACTAAAGGATATCACAGAGTGAGAGAGGCAAAAAAGAAGACCCACAAGGTGAGCGTGCCACAAGGCTGCGGCGTGAAACGAACGGTTGACCTTCTCTTGGGAGCCGTTGACGGACACACGTTCGTACGTGGCTCACCGTCGGTTGTTAGGCAGCCAAACTAGAGACACACACGTGTGTGAAACAACAGAGAGAGAAGGAGAAAGAGGGCGGGCAATTGGTAGTAGGGGCGTGCTGCTTGAGTTCATCCGAGGACCAGACGGAGTAGCAGAGACATAAGCAGATGACCGAAAAAAAGAGGATTGTTCTGTGAACGACACCGCGATGCCAGCGGACACCAAGTCTCACACCTGCACATACAAAAGAAAGAAGAATAAACCCGAGTGTAAGGCTTGATGTTCCGTCCCGTGCCACACGACCGTCTTCACTGCCGCTTAATGCTTTGCGCGCAAGTACTCAAAAGGGTCAAGTGGCTGAAGGCTCCATGGGTACCTTCGCGCTTGTTGGTGCAGCCGCCATCCGATGCGTTGCTCGCACTTGACCATTTCTCTCAGCTCCTCCGGCGTGGTGTGGTCGTACCCAAGAGCGTGAAGCTCCGCGTGAACCAGAGCTGCCGCCAGGTATGGCACAAGAGGCAGATTCTGCCTTGGGCGGCGTTGACACCGTTGCCACATGTAGTCGATCGACACGTAGACGTCACCCAGTGACAGGAGCTCTTCCCGTTTCACGACGTCTCCACGTGACAAGATATTGTCTGTGGGATCGCTATCACCTTCGGTGAGGGGTGCAAACAGCAGCTCGTTTACAAACGCCTCCTCCTTCGAGGAGTGCGAAAACGTGAGCACGTCTGTCGGCGCGTCGATGCCACGTGTGCGTGCATTGAGGCGGTGCATTTCAGTGCTGTTGACGAAGGTGATGTCCAGGAACACGCCTAACGGCGCACGTTGCGACTGTAGAACCGCGTGTGTTAACTGCAGCACACCGCGGCGCAAGGCAGGTGTCGCGCCGAACACGGACACGTTCGGGTACATTGACGAAGGTGTCGTTGTCGGACGACCGCTTGTCGTCACAGCCAGGGGGGGGGGGGGTCGAGGCAGAAAGAGGGAAGGGGTGGGGAGGACGAGCGAACAAGTGCACACCACACGCTGCAAACAAAAGCGACATGGAGTGCGCCGGAAAAAGACCGAAAGCCGTGGCGAGGTACCACCACTAGCGCACACGCAACGGCAAAACAACAGCAGTGACGACAGAGTCACGTGTGTTGCTGTTCCATGTGAGAACATCTGAATTTCTTTTGGTCTTGCTGAACGGCGCGTAAACAAGGAGTTTTCCACTGTGCTTCGTTCCGATCCCCGAAGTGCAGGTAGCCTGGAAGCGAGAATCAACATGAACAATGGTGGGGCAAACCATCCACGCAATTACACCGTCGCCGGCACAAGAGCTGCGCGCGCGTCGAGCAAGGATGTCATTGCACCAGCGGCCACGAAGGATGCACTCCACGGCGCCTTCGACGAGGCACCCGCAATGTGCACGACGGTTAGCGGTGCAACGGACCACACATCCCTTTGCCACACGTCGGACTGTGAGAAGGGGTCGGCGGCGGCCGGAGCACTTTCACGTCCGCCGTGAATTTCGGTGTCGTGGCAGCAACGGTCCATCGCCTCCGCACTCGCCACGACGCCAAGGAGGGTGTCCTCAAGGGTGCGGTCCCTCTGTGAGAAGGTCCCCTCTACGGGGGCGCAAATGCCCCGGAGTAGGCGACAGAGAAAGGCAGCCACGTAGACGTCGGTCAGAAAAGCGTGTCGTCTCGTCGCGTCTTCCTGCCAGGCCTCGACCGGGTAGGCTATGCAGTTTTCAATGAGCGCCAAGAACGCGTGGCAGTATTCGAGAACGAACATCGCCGCGGCATCGTTGAGTGGCCTTGACGCTGTGTCCTGTGCGCGTGCATGACAGACACAAAGCCGACACAGGTAGAAGAACATCCACACGCATGGATGCACACCTGCGACGCGCGCCATGGAGGACTCGAGCACGCGGTCGACCTGCCAGGCGACGGGGTGAAAGGCAGGATAAAGCATGGCCTGAGACACCCGATGGACATGCGTGGAGACGAGGCGGGAGCAGGCAGACTTCAGTGACTGCTGAATTCCTAGAAGCGTCTCCCGACGGAATGGAGTGCTGAACTGCTCGTCACACACCTGAGTGGTGCCTGTTTCATGTGGTAGCGTCAACGCGGTTTCAACGAGAATTGTCTCAATAACACACAGGTGCGACACGGCACGCCATGGAGGCAACAACGACGAGCTGTCTGCGAGCCGCACCGCCGTTCGTTCTTGCACATCGCGTACCGCGGAATCCCACAACACTAGCGCTTCGCTTGCCGCACTTTGCAGAGCTGTTCGGTGCGCCTCATCCATCTCTTCTGGAATGGAGAGCAGCAACAGCGGCTGGCTGGCGCGGAGAAACGAGAGGGTGCAGGCGAGGTTGTCCTCGTCGCTGTCGCGTGGACTCTTCAGAAACACGAATACCCACCAAGATGAGCACAGCAGCTGCAGATCATCTACCGATAGCGAACTGATATCGTTGGCGACAGCGAACACACTCCACTGAAGCTGAAAATGCCGACTCAGCAGCTGATAGTCAGCCACCCACTGATCAGCCGATGCGGCTGTCGTGAAGGGCACGCTTTGTAGTCTCTGGAGCATCCCACAAATCGACGCGACAGCGGCGGAAGAGGAAGATGTCAAGGGCATTGTGCCCAGACAAAAGCGCGCGTGAAGAGGACCGCAAACAGCAAAGCACACAGAATCGGCGCCAGATTCTAGCGCTCCGCAGAACTGCTGTTAGGCTGAGACAAAAAGGAGGTTGAAAACGAAGGGGGCGAGAGAGGAGGAGCAAAGAAAATCGCATATGGGGAGAGGCTCACACAGTGAAACACGCCTGACGCAGGAAGCAGGCAGCAATCCCAGCGAATTTGCAGGATTGCGTCGTGACCTTGTTGGGAATTGGTGCCATATGTAACATGACCAACGTCGACGGAGCGCAGAGTATTGTCTTGCGCTTCAGCCGTGGGGCATGTCCGTGAATGGATGTGAAGCTGCGAATGTTTGCCCTGTTGACGTGCGGTGCAACAATTCACGTTTTTTTGTTGTTGTTGTTGGGGGAAGTCGCAATTGGGTTGCGCGGCTCTGCGCGTCACGTCCGCTTGCGACGTGCCGTCGCGTCCGTGCTCTTTTTGGTGCCGCTTCGCTGACCTGATGACCCCTCCACGGCCACCACACGCGCGAGTCCATCACCAGAGGCGAGGCGATGAGACAGGTCTGCCGACACGCGGCTGTTGAGGCGAAGATCCTTGATCAAGTCCTTCTGTTCCTTGATCGCCGTGTCCAGCTGAGACACCGCAGCGATATTGTGCTGAATGGCGTCCCGAATTGCTTGGCTCAACGCGGCTGCTTCCACGTCCAGCTGCTCTGTTTCGCCTTTCCGTTTCTGCAGCTCGTATTCGGTGTGCTGAAGACTGAGAAAAGACGACATTGCTAAGTGCGACTGATGCTGGAAGGCGTGAATGATGGAGTCGGCTTGGTCGCCCATCGCCTCATACGGACTGTCGACGACACGAGGCAGTCTTGTGGACGGCTGGGTGCTTTCGTCGGCCACGTCCACCGAAAGCCCTCTTTGCGCGGTGTGCTGCGCGTAGAGGAGTTGGCGCATAGAATCCAACTCGTTCTTCAGAAGCGTCGCGTACTGTGCGTGTGAACCGCTGAGCTTGAGGTCGTACTTCGCCGTCACGTTCTTCTTGGCGAGCCCCGGGTCGCAGACGGAGTCGCCCAGCATATCGTCCTCAAACTCACCGTTTACGTAGGGGTTCTCACGGCTCTCGTACTGCACGCGGTGCATATCGCCGTTCGCCCCGGGCTGCATGATGGTGCGATGCACGAAGTCGTCTGATTCGTAGTCCCATACCTGCTGCGTGGTGACGTTGAGGGAGAAGAAGTGACGGTGTGAAAGGTAGTGATCCTTGGCGTGCATGGCCTGATAACGGCTGCAGCCAACGTACCCACAGATGAGACAAATCCAGGGGTCGCCAGCCTGCCCGCAGGCCTCACAGGCGAGGTGCACCGCGCTCTGACTGTTGGGCGGCTGATGAGACTGAACAACGGCCTGGCACACGACACACGGGGAGGTGCGCATGCAGTGGCAGTGCTGCTCGTGGCACACACACAGGGACTGCCCCTCAGCGATGCCGGTCAACGTGAGCTCTAGCCGATCGGCACAGATCGGGCACAATGGGATGTAGTAGTAGTGGTTGAGCAGAAGATCCTCAAGGCGCTTCGCTTCCGTCTCGGCGTCAGAACTGGCGGACGTGGAGTGGTCCCCGTGTCCCTTGGCGCCGCCGAACAGCGGGAGCAAGCCGACCTCTACTGGGTAACAACGAATATACACAGAGGACATCCTCATCGCGTCCGTCTGTGTCTCCAGCTGCTCTGCCGCACTCAGCACATCCAGTGCAACCTCGGTCGTCTGGCACGTCAGTGTCACCGCGGCGACACCAGTGACCCGGCACAAATCAACTGCGTCAACTGTAAAGTCGACGGAGGAGGACACCTTGAGGTTCGACAGGAAGCATGACATCTTCTCCAGCGCCGCGACGGCAAAGCCATTTCGTTGGGCAGCATCGAGAGAGCTTGGAAACACGAGAAGCAGGTGCCGCGTGGGCAAAAACGGAACCAGAAACTGACCCTTGTAAGCAACGTTGCGCATCAATCGCACGGCACCCACACGGAAGGGTACCGACGTCCGTGACGCGGACGGGTCAGAGGAGTGAGAGGATGACGTGACTGCTCTCAGGGTAACGGGCGACTCGTGTGTCGCGATGAGTTCAAGCGCAGGCAACGCGACGCCATGCTCAACAGTGAAACGATACATGCGAGTGGAGGAGAAATGTGTTGTGGTGTATGAGTGAGAATGAGTGAGTGAGTGCGTAGCGCGATGTGGGCTGGTTCCCGAATAGAATAAAAAGGCAAGAGGAAACGAAAATAGGTGAATGTGCTGCACTCATAGCAGGGCACACACGTGGAGGCGAAAAATGAGTAGATACTGACAGCTCTAAGCCGCGTAACGACCTAGAAACTGTACGAGGTGAGCCTTACAAACACTGTCGTGTGCTTCACCGGTGATGAGGCTGTTTTCGCACATGGAAGAGGAAAAGGAAAGGAAAGAGAGAAGCGCGAATGGGGGTGGTAAGGGAGCAGATGAATTGGTTTGTGGACAAACGTGGTGCTCCGGGACGCGCGCTTCCAGCTTACCATGCGGCGCACCGTCTGACGAAACGCGCGGAACTGAGTGCCACCGTGGAATCCCGTGTGAGTTCTCCGCCTCTGTGGCCAACGTGTGTATTTGTCAGTGATTTGAGGCAGTGATGGAAGAAGAAAAACTGTGAGAAGAAAAAAAAACAAGTGCACCAAACGAGCACCAAGTATTTGGGGACCGGACGGAACGGGCGTGTGTCGCTCTCCGGGTTACTTGCGATGACAGAGGTTAGTACTTTGTACGCAGGTTTAACATCGTCGGCCGCTTTGGTCGCAGCGTTGCGTTCGCTTCACCTTCAAGTAGGTCTTCATCGCGTAATTGTGGCGTCGAGCCGTCAGCAACACTCTGTGTTTTCTCCTCCCGTGTGTTGGATAAAGCTGACTGCTGCACCTCTTCCGCCACACACGCTGGGCAGCGCGCGCCGCGCACGACACGCTTCTCCACACTCATTTCGTACTCGTGCCCGCAGTCTTCGCACCGCCACCACACCGGTGCGACGTGACCGATACCGATGATTTCGGGATAAAGGTGCATCGGGTTCTTCTCGTAGTTCCACTCGCGCGCGACGTCTGGTGCGGCCGTGCGAAGACGCGTTGGCAGATGAAAACGTTTTCCCACGAACATTTCAACTTTTCGTCTATTGGCAATCTTTATGGAGCTCGCCTTGTGGCGCAACGAGCACTGTAGCGCTACGTCGCCTGTCATGCTGTTCTGTTGACAGCACGGTCCCGCGCTGTGGCACACCGTTGCGGACACCAGAAGAGACGCCGTGAGACGATTGCGCAGCATTCTAAAAATAGCAATATCAGGACAACACCACTGGGAGAGTCAACACAGAAAGCGCGTGCACACACAAACACACACACGAGCCACCAAGAAAAAGCGAGGGAAGTAGAAAGATGAATGGAGGGAATAGTGATGAATCGTGACAGCCGTGCGCTCCACGCGTAAGCTGTCGGGCACAGGGAAACAGCATGCCTACCGTTTGAGAGGACGTTGAGGCGCAGGAGTTTTAGGGTCGTTTCTGTTAGGTTGCCTGGCCGCTTGACAGTTGCTTTCGTGACTAATCTCGCAATCACTCGGCATGTCCTTTTCAGTGCGTTGTTGTACAAACGCTGAGCTCCGCTTACTCTCGTGTGAAGAAGCTTCGTGTTGATTCACCCGCGTGTGGAACACAAAGGACACGAGGTGAAGTGTGTGTGTGTGTGGTGGAGAACAACATCCTCGACCTCCGTCTCACCACTTTGCCGTTTTAGACGTGTGAGACGGACGATCCTAACGTGAGGTGTTAGGGGTACCTGAATAAGGAGAACAGTAAAGAAAAAAAACAAGAAAAAACATGCAAAACAAGAAGAAAAGAGAGAGTACTCAGAGAGTCGGGGAAAAAGAATGGAAACACGTAAAATAAACAAGCTATAAAGTGAGTCTTGTGTCATTTTGTCTCATTGGATGTCGTGTGCAAGCGTTACCCGATTCCTCGGACTAACTAACCTCGCTGTCGCCCCCTAAAAGAGGGAGCCGCTATCAAAAAAAAAAAAGAGAACAGAACCGCATCTCTACAATCTGTAAACGCAAAGGACAATGATGCCCTGGAGAGACTTATTCGTAGCGAACAACGACCTCGCCGCTGCCGATTCCACCGCCGACGCAGCGCGTCGTAACGCCGACGTGCCCGTTACGCTTCTGGAGCTGGTGGCACATGTCCACGACCTGGCGTGCACCCGTGCAGCCCACCGGATGGCCAAGCGACACACCACTGCCCCACTGATTAATCTTGTCCATCTTGAGCTGCGAGAACTCCTTGAGAGCGCCACCAACGACAGCGGCAAAGGCCTCGTTCAGCTCAAAGTAGCTGACATCCTCCATCTTGGTGTCCGCCTTTTGCAGAATCTTGGGCAGTACCTTGAAGGCACCTTCGCCCATGAGCTCAGCAGGCACGCCAATGTTGCCCCAGGCGCGAAGCTCAGCCATGATGGGCAGGCCCAGCTCCTTCGCGCGCTTCTCCGTGGCGAGCACAAGGGCAGCGGCGGCGTCGTTGACGGAGCTGGCGTTGGCAGTGGTGATGGTGCCAGTGCCGTCACGCACAAAGTGCGGCTGCTGCTGGCTAAACCACTCACGCTCGAGCTTGCGTGGGCCCTCGTCGCGCTTCACTGTGACGGTCTTTTTCCGGTCCTTCACCTCCACCGGCGTGACGTAGTCGAACATGCCCGTATCCCACGCCTCTGTAGCGTTCTTGTGGGAGTTGTAGGCGATGTCATCCTGCAGTTCACGACTGACACCGTACTTCTTCACCAGCGCCTCGGTGAGCACACCCATCACCGTGCCCTTCTTGCCAATGAAGGGGTCGATGAGGGCACCCTGCAGGCCGTCGACCAGCTGCATGTCGCCGTAGAGCTGGCCCTTGGTGCGACCCACAAAGAGCAGCCGAGGAATGTTGGACATGCTCTCGACGCCACCCGCCAAGCCGAGCTCAATCTCCCCACACAGGAGGCGACGCGCAATGTCGTGGATGGCCGCGCCGCCACTGGCACAGTTTTCCTGCACGGTGGTACCAGGGGACGTCACCGGCGCGCCGGCGAAGGTGCAGATGGCCTTGGCAATATCCATGTTACGCATGTCCTGCATGCCCTGACCCAGTGTGGTGTAATCGACGTGCTTGGGGTCGCACTTGGCACTGACGAGCGCCGCCTTGGCCGCAGTGAGCATCAAGTCGAATGCGGGCACGGTGGAGAGCCCTCCACCGATGGAACCGATGGGTGTGCGCGCGGCACCGCAAATGACGATCTTTGAGGCGGACATGGGAGGCGGAATAAAAACAAAAAAGGGTGATGCGCGAGGGAAGGTGCGAAAGAGTCAAGATATGTAAATCACGAATGAAAAATCGACTTTGGCGTGCGTCATGTGCAGGTAAGGGAGAATAACAGTGAACAAAACAAACCAGCCACAATGTGCAACACAGAAGCGAAAAGAACGCATTGAAGTAGGAAGAGGAGGAAGCGTGAGGATATAAACGTAGCGCCGTACCTTTGCAAGCGAGCACAACACAGCACGTGCTTGCGCGCTGAAACACATCTGATCATCCCAAAACACGGAGTGATCAATGGTCGTAACCGACTCTCGGCGAGCGCATATTCGGCGCACTTTTTATTTCGATAAATAAGGCAGTCACCGACAACCTGCACCTCCATACAAATCGCAGTCCAGTGTGTAAGAGAGGGAGAGAGGAAGAATGCGCCTAATCATCGTCGCTGATCTCTACGACCGTCGGCGCAACACCAACAAGCACCACCGCGTCGTCGTCACTGTCCTCGCACTTGACGGACGTCGTTGGGGCCTGACGCCGTGCCACACGGTCGCGTGTAATGCCAAATGAAGCGAGAGAGCCCTGTTGTGCCCCATGGACTTCGCTGGTGCACGTGCCCTTGGAACGCGATTGACTCGTCAATGTCCCTGTGCTCGTCAAATCTTTCATCACTGCAGACGGCAGTGTCGGCAAGCGTGCGGAAGCAACAGCGGGACTGAACGGGTTTGTTGGCTTCTTGCCATGGTGGGTGTCGGACTTGGCGTCGTCGCTGCATCCACTGGCGGCATCAGCCCTTGCAGGTGGTGCTTGGCTCGCCCCCGCGGCGGCCTGCCAAAACCGTGTCAAAGGCTGCGTGGAACCGTTCTGTGCGCGCAGCCGCGGGGCGCGCTCGACAAACAGCGGCTCCTGCTTGCGAAACTGCTCCGCCGACACTGTTGGCACGACACGGCGCGGGTTCAGGAACGCGACGAAATCCATCAGCTCGTCAAAGCTGCAGTGCTCACTGTAGGGGATATCCAACTGCGTGCAGCGGTCCGTGATGCGGCGTGACTTGGGCTTCCTTGTCCAGCCGGTAGGCATGACGGCGAGGACGTGATCGTAGGGTAACAGAGAAAGCGCGAGGCCATCGCCAATATCAAGCACTGGGGATTGACTGTCGGCGTGAAGCGCAGTGGTCGCCTCTTCGGAAGCAGGCGTGTCAGCAGCATCTGCTGATGGCGGCGGCGTCTCCTTCTTCAGTGCACTTCCGTCAGCGTCACCCGAGCCGTGCGCTCGTGAACGTTTCCGTAGACGCAGCCCGCACGCCGGGGCCAGTACCGGGTAACTCAGCGCGCTGAACGGGACCAGGACTATTGTCAAGTTGTAGCGTGTGCCCTCTGTTGGCGGTGCGTGTCCCTCGTCGTCGTCGCTCGTGCTTTGGGCATCAGTAAAGTCAAGGGCACGGCTCGTGGTGGCTCTGGACTGGCTGGTGGCTGGTGCGTTCGCGTGGGTGTCACCGGCATGACAAGCCGTCACGGCCTGCTGAAGTGTGATGGGGAGAGACACCCGCACACTGTGCGGGCGCACCTCACGGCAGTCCGGAGCGGTTCGTGGGCTGTCCTCGCCGTCCGCACAGAGCCGAGAAAATCGTCCGGGGAAAAAATCCATGCCTGTCAGCGTGTCATACTTGCTCGGAGGCACGTAGATGGGCACGTTCGCGGGCGCGGTGTCGCCATTCTCACCGTCGGCCAGTGGAGGAAACGCTTCCTGCAGCGCAAAGGCGACCCGCTCCTTGCCGATCACATAGGACGCGATCAGCACGATGACGTTCACCTCCTCCTTGGAGGACTGGTGGCCGTTGCCAGACGCATCAGCGCACGGTCGAAGGAAGAGTGACCGCGCTGTCTCCAGAACAGCCTGGGTCGAGTCCCACTGCGTAGGAAACCTAAACGCCGGATCACAGAAGGTGTTGTCTAGGAACAGTGTCTCCACAGTGCCGGCGACAGCGGACAGCACCGGGCTGTCACCGATGAACTGCTCGTAAAAGGGCGTGATCAGCGGCAACAGCGCGGAGGTGGAGTGTTGGGCACGCTGGACGAGCGTGCGCGCAATGAAGCAGCGACGCAGCGCCTGGACGTTCGTGGACAGGGAGTCCATCGGAGACCGCAGGCCAAGCGCCTGTTGTCGCCACGCGTCGAGGGTACGATTGAAGCGCAGGTCGCCTGTGTGAACGACACAGCCGACGGGGCTAGGACAGTGAAAGACGAAGATGGCGGCGTCGGGGCAGTGGTTCGCGGGGACAAGCTCGACGCGGCAAAGTCGGTCATCTGCATGGTGCGGAGCCGGCGACGTGAGCAAGGCCCCCGACGTCAAGTCAAGCAGATAGGTCTCGCCGTACCGGAGAGGCTGAATGAACGATGCGGCAACCCCGAGCTGCTGTTGAACGAGTGCCGCCGTGCCAGGCGAGCAGAAGATGGTACCATGGGACCAACTTGGGGAGAGGCCCGTGTAGTGGTCGGAGTGGAAGTGGCTAAGAAAATAGAGAAAGTGCGACGGAGCGGGCTCGCTCGCCGCGTTGTGTGGTGACTCACCGAGGTTGGCCCACTCGCTGGTGCGACGCAGTTGAAAAGACCGAGCGTGACGAAACGCATCAACCAGAATGCAGGTAGGAGGCTGGCTGTATACCACCCGGGTTCGCATGTACTCAACCAGTGTTTCCTCGAAACTGGGCTTGCCGGATGGTGTTGTTGGGGAGGCGGAGACCGCGTCAACCCGTGGCCGCTCCATCGCACTGGGTCGTCACGGACAGGTGACCGAACAGATACAGCAACAACAACAAGAAAAACAGTCGTCAACCTTTGCCCAAAAAACGATAAGTGAGTGAAGAGGGAGTGTGTGTGCGTGTGGAGGAGGGAGTGGGGGGGGGGGAGTCAGCAACTTGCTTGACTTCATGAAAAGTGTGATGCGCGGTGGCGCCGGTGGGTGAAATGCAGAAGGGGCACACACACACACACATACAGGAGTAGTCACAGCATGGTCGCATAGCGGTGCGTTGCGAATAGCGCGTTGCGACACTGCTGCTCGTGTCCCCGCCACCGCTGGACGACAGCAGCCGCTGTGACTCCCTCGTGGCCAGCCCGGTGAGTCGTGTGCACAAATCACTGCATTCTTCTGGTTGATGTCAGCGAAACATTTATTTGTGCCTTTGGCACCCTGAACACCTTCAGTTTTTCTTTTTTAAATGACTACTTTGAGAAGTGTGGAAGAACCCGTGGTCATCGGTGTTCATTCCGCTACGACTAGTGCGATAACAAGAACCAAAAGGGGAGGAATTTACGATGTCTCACTCCTTTTCAGGGGTGAGAGAAGAAACGAAACGAAAGAAGAACAGGAACAAAAAGTCATTGGTGAGACGCGTGTTGATGAGCGAAAGCCCGAAGAAAAGTGAAGAGTTCTCAGGTCTCCTCCTTCCCCTCTCTTCACCTCTCGCTTTTTACCGTTGCTACGCGGAGTGAGGGTACCCAAGTACACCAACCAATCTAGCGCTTCCAGCGTGACACGAAAATGAAACAAAACAGAAAATCATGAAAGAAGGAACGGCACGGCAGCCGCCGTGCGACCAAAAGGAGAGACCGCAAGACTGACTGCCGGCAATGCAAGAAGGAAAAGCAATAACACCCAACCACAACTACAAGATCAGCCGTAGCAGCGTTTCCGAGCTTTGTGAGAGAGCACGGCGCACTACTTCGCGTCCAACACAACCTTCTTGCGGTAGCCAGGGCCGTAGAGGTAGTTGTCGAGCATGGCGAGCTTCACCTCCGCAAAAGTGATCGCGTGACCACGGGTGCTGCCGGTGTCGGCGAGGACCTCTGTCGTCTGGCCAACCTTGTCAATCGTCAGCGTTTTGGGTGGGTTCTCCACACAGAACGCCTTGGCAAGCGCCTGCCAATCCCATGTCACGATGTCGTTGTACGGCGCCAAAGGCGAGCGGATGTAACGCTCAATCGTGTAGCCGTTGTTGTTCATGAGGAAAAAGATAGTGTTGAACCCCAAGCGGGAGAAGTTACCGATCTCCTGAATTGTCATCTGCGCCGCACCGTCGCCGGCCACACAAACGACGCGGCGGTCGGGATGGGCGACCTGCATGCCCAGCGCAGCGGGGATGGCAAAGCCGATGGCGGCCCACGCCAGCTGGATACCCAGGACGGCATTGCGCGGCAGGTGAAGCAGAAGAGAAGTAAACGCCGAGGTGCCCATGTCTGCCAGGACAATGTCGTTAGGCCGCAGCGAAGACTGCAGCTCCGTCCAGAAGTGCCGCGCGTCGAAGCCCTCAGCGACAGGCGTGGGCACACCCTGCGGCTTCAGGTACTGCGTGGGCCACTTCGCCTCGAACTGCATACACACCTCCTCCACGACACGCAGAGACACGGAGAGCGGCAAGTGCATGTAGTGCTGGCCACTGACGGTGGCATGAAAGGGCTGGAGGTCGATGGTGATGTCGTAGTTGATGCGGGCATCGCCGCCGCCGGTGGTGCTCTCGTCCATGAAGCAACCCGCAAGGATGAGGGCATCGGCGGCTTCGATGGTGTGGTTTGAGGGGTACATAACGGGGCCTGCCGTGTACGTGCCCACAAAGTTGGGTAGGTCCTCATTCACACAGCTCTTGCCAAGGGCGGCAGCGGCAAACGGAAGGTGGGCCTTTTCAAGAAAGGCGTCCAGCTGCGCACGCACTCCGAAGCGCGACACGAACACACCGGCGAGGAGAGCGGGCTGACTTGCCTCACTGAGAAGCTTCGTCACGGCATCACGGAACAGGTCACAGGTCTCCTTGGAAAACGTGAGAGGTCGAAGTTGAAGTGGCACCTTGGGTGGCTCCACCTCCATGGTGGCGACATCAATGGGCAGACTGATGTACCCTGGCCGCTTGTGATAGATGACCTCCGTGATGACGTGGTCAATTTGCACCAACGCCTTTTCCTTCGTCAGCATCTCCGCCGCACAGCAGATTTCCGCGTGCAGACGCTTGTACACGGTGAAGTCGCCGTTACCAAGGCTGTGGTGCAGCGGCTTGCCAGAGGCTTGGGCTGCGGTGGTGGGCGAGCCGGCAATTTGAATGACCGGCACGAACTCCGTCGCACTCCCGGCCAGCGCCGAGAACGCTCCAAGCTCACCGACACCACCAGTGGTGGTCATGGCCGCCAGTCCGCGGCATCGTGCGTAGCCGTCAGCCGCGTATGCGGCGTTGAGCTCATTGGCGCAGCCGATCCACTCAACGCTCTCGGTCATGACGTCGTCCATGAACCGCAGGTTGAAGTCCCCGGGCACACCGAACATGTGGTCAATGCCGACCTCCTTCAAGCGCTGGAGGAGGTAGCACCCGACATTGTACGTCTCGTGAGGCATTTACGCGGCAAGTCTCAGAAAGAGAGAGCGAGAGACTGGGTGTGATCGATAATGAGTCGGAGAACAAAAACAACAACGATAGCCACAACACAGCGACGCTCGAGAGAAAGAGAGTGGTCAAAACCGAAACGAAGCGAGAGGGCGAAAGACGGTCCGCGTTTGCGATGCGTGAAGCACAACGGAAGCCTAGGTGATTCTGTTGGGAGTTCACACACACACACACACACACACACACACACACACACACAACCAGAGTCAAGTGCACACAAAGTCACCACGGCAAAGAAAGAAATGAGCCAGAACGAGGTGGTTGGGGGACGGCAACGAAGATGAGGGAGCATCGGTAAATGAGTAAGATTGTGCGTATGTGAGACAGGGGCGTTTCGGTGCATACACCCAAAACGGCAGACGACAGGACTCTCACTGTGTATTTTGCACGACTGTGGGGTACACGATTCACAACACACATTGACAAGCGTGCTTCCGTATGTGCGTGCGTCGGAAGTTCATGAACGGCTAGCCTACGAAGATCTGCCTGCGAGAGGTGATGGCGAGACTCACTGGTTCCCAAGGAGAAAAAAGGGGGAGGGGGGCAGAAAGCAACAAAAGCGGTGCAAGAACGACAAAGGCAGACGAACAACCGAAACGCACGGCCACCAGCCCATCGTTGTGCGTCCAAGACAACGTTTCTGCGGCGGCATCATCACTCGGTGCCGGTGGGAGTGGTGGTGGACTCCGCTGTGCCTCCCGCTTCCAGTCCATCGTCCATCCTACCGTCGGTGCTGAGCGGGTTAGCAGCGCCAAGCACGCGAAGGATCCAATAATTGAGCGTCTCCTTCATGTCCATGAGGCCGCCAAGAATGATGCAGCCAAAGGCAACGGAGATGCCCCGATCGACAAAGCTGGGAAGGAACTGCTGGATGTACGGCATGATGAGCACACGGAACACCATAACCGCGACAGCGAAGCCGGAGAGACACATAATGAGGACTGCCATGCGCACGGTCTTGCGAAAAAGCACGGGTGCCGTCCCCAGCACCACGTTGCGCTCACGTAGCTGGGCCTTCACGGTGGTACTCTGCAGCCAGCCAACGACGGAGAGAAGAGCGGTGAGGGAAGCCACAAGAAGAATGCCAACATGCATCGCGTAGAAGAAACCGTCGTGCGCATCGCGTGTGCTCATCCACGCGCCGTCCGGGAGTGGATCGTCGTTTGCAAGGGCGGCCAACCAGCGTAAGCGGTTCGTTAGGAGCAGCACCACCCCGCTCGACCCGGGACCACGAGGCGCCGCCGCCGTCTCCTCCACAGCGTCCACCACCACAGAACGCATGTGCGACACCCACGTACCCTTCTCGTCGGCGTACGGAGTCATTTCCAGCTCGCCAGGCTTCGCCGCGACGAGCCAGAGAATGAGCCAGGTCACCACCGCGATGCCCAGATACCGGTTTCGCGAGACATTGACGACCACACCGTAGAGCAGACTCACGACCACCCACCACAGCCCCAACAAGAGCGCATACCGACCACACTGCGTCACTGAGGTGAGCAAACCCATGCCGTGCGCGACGAAGGCAGCAGCACCGCACAAGAGCGTGATGCACGCAATCGAGCACGAGTCTGTAGCGGCGGGAAGCCAGAGCGCAAGCAGCGTCATGAGCAACCACACCAGCAGCAGCTCGACCACGTGCACACTAACCACACACATGAGCACGAGCATAGAGGCGATAGCCCACCCGGCCACGCTGGTGGTCATGCTACGCACAAGCTCGCTGATGGCATTCGCTTTGGATGCGGTGATAACTGTACCTGCGCGTTTTGCAGGGCCGTAGAGGAAGTTCACCAGGCCCATGTAGCCGAACGCCCACGCAATGGCCCACCAGGCGGCAGGTTCTCCGGTGGTGCGGGTACGGTACATGTCAGCGACCTCAAAAACGACCATGCTGAGTGCAGACGTGAAGAGGTACCAGCGCAGGGCGACGTGGGCACGTCGAGGAATGTCACGCACCGCGCGAAAGCCGGCAGCCAGCAGCAAAGGCGGTAGCCGCCGCACGAGGAAATTCACCGTGAACGACCGCAGCAGCTCCACCTGAATGATAAAGTGGCTGTTGCTCAGCGCGAGTCGCGGGTCAAATGAGGTTTGACTGATGGAGGAAAACCCAGACAGCGCAACGTGCGCAAGCGAGCCGTCGCTGTCGAGCAGGTCCGAAATGACTCTGCGCAGACGATACGCCTCGACGATGCACATCACAATGAGCGCAACAATGGCGGGGCCCTTGCGGTCCGGAAAGAGGTGAGTGACGGGAACGCCTAGGTTGTACGTGTCTTGACAGAATACTCTGTACATGACGATAATCGTGACAGCGATGCTCACACCATAGAGAGTGAAGCAGAAACGCTCATTGAATGTCATTTGGTCAAGTAGCCGCTGATAATCTGGGTGCCAAATACCCTCCGTACCGAACGAGCTGTGCATGTTGATCACCAGCCAATTGATGAGGCTGTTGTTGCGCAGGTAAAAGATAAAGACAATGCTCAACGCGCTTAGCAGCTGATACCACTGCGGCAGGTACCGCATCGAGTCGTAGATGCTGCCAAGGTAGTACCCGCCATCGGTGAGCGGAACGTTCATCGCGCACTACTACCCGCAAGAACGCATGCACACACACACACACACACGAAAAAAAAAAGGACAAACAAGCAAACAAACCTTCCACGCGGCTGGACAATGAACGCGAGTTAAGAGGCAAATGGGGGGAGGGGGTGTACAGAGAAGCGTGAGAGAAGGAGACAGGCGAGTGCATAATGGTCAGAGAGACGCATAATAGGCGATTGTGTGAGAGAGAGAGTAGCGTCCTCGTTGTTTGTGTGAACTGTCGCGTACTAAAAAGACGCGGCACCGATCACAGCAAATTGGGGTGCCACCTTTGCCGCACAACCAGCACGCAGACATTTTTTTTCATTCCTCGCGGCGAGTGAGACGAAGAGATGTCGCTGTGAGTCGGCTGTGAACCAACAGCACAAAAAAAAGCACGGACATGGAGAGTTGTGAACAAAAGCAGACGTCATTGGGAGCAGGCAACCATAAACAACAAAAACGCAACGAGCAGGAACAAGCGCGCGTGTGTGTGTCTGTGAGCGTTCTGTGCATGACTGTCGAACCGCTCTGCCAAGGTGTCAGGTTGTGCTGGTGACTGCGGGATTCTCTGTGTCCCCATCGGTGGCGACGGGGGTGGGGGAAAGAATCACCCCCATGTTGTGCCAGGTCTTCTCGGAGAGGCGGTTGGGTACAAGCGGGTCGGTGACAAGTCCACTGATGACTTTCCACAGCTCCTCCACAAGGTCGCTGTTCACGCTGTTGTGCGGATCCTCGTAGAACGTATTGAGTGCAGCGGAAAGAGTGTCCCGCAGGCTCATCAAGCTCTTAAAAGTGCGGTGAGATGTGTGCAGAACCACCCAGTCGTCCAGCGTCACGAGGCCTGTGGTGGCGTCCCGCGCAATGCGGACGTTCGATGCAGCGAACAGCACCAGTGCCCACACCGAGACCGAGGAGAGCCCCTGAACCGCCGTTCTCCGGCTCTCTGCCACCTGAAACGCTTCATGATAGACAAAGAAGGGTTCCACAACGGCCTCAGCCGGCGTCTTCGCGAGAACAGAGTCTTGAGAGGCAAAAACACTGTGCCGGTGCTTCGTGCGAAAGGTTTTGCCACCGGTGTAGAGGGCCACGCAGGGGGTAAAGGCACCGGCGAGGACAGACTTGACCAGCGGCAGACACTGGCTGCGAGCGGAGTAACGCGAGGTGTCGACAAACATGGTGGCGTGCGTGCCGAAGGCATCGAGTGCCCGCGTCTCCCTAACGGCACGTGGGTCGAGAAGACCTGTTTTGCGCAGGATCGTCAGGAACTGATGCTTTTGTCTCGACACGGTGACGAGCTGCGAGACGCTGAGGAGGCGCGCGCCCAGCTGCGCGGCGACATCCGCAGGCGAGCCGGAGTAGTGGGCGCGCACCCAGTAGTTGTACGCGTTGAGCGCGGCGATGTCGTCTGACAACGCGTCTCCGGAGAGGTCCTCGCGGTGCAGACGGACGGCTGTTCGGTTTTCCCTCCCGGGCTTGAAGACGTCCGTTTGCGCTGCCGACGCGATGGTGAGCGCGGTGTCGAGACAGCGAAAAGCCGCGCCAAGCAACACGAGCTTCCCCAATCGCGGTTCCAAGGGCAGCTGTGCAAGCCGTGTGCCAAGGGCACTCAGTGCGCGTGATTCTGTCACGGCACCGAGTGTGACGAGGCGGTGCATGGCGGACTCAACAGCACCAGCAGCTGGTGGGTCCATCGCCCCAGCAAGAAACACAACGGGGTCGGGTAGACCCAGCGCCAGCACGTGAAGGCACAACGCATCCAGCGGCGTGCGTTGTATTTCCGGTGTCTGGAACTCGTGTAGTCCGGCATAATGCGCGCGAGAGAAGAGGCGGATACACACACCAGGACGCGTGCGACCCGCACGTCCGCGTCGCTGGATGCAGTTTGCCCGACTGGCGAACACCGTTAGCAGCCGTGACGCCATCGCCTCTGAGCCGGTGGTGACCGCATTCGGTGCGGCGGACTGAACGTACGACGCCTGCCTCTCGCGATCACTCCCGTCGTGGTTGAGCTGCACGTATGTTTTCTCCTTCACGCGACCAAGATCCACGACTACGGCCACGTCGTCAATGGTGATGCCACTCTCGGCAATATTGGTTGCCAGCACCACCTTGATTTTTCCTTCCTCTGCAGGGAGAAAACAGCGCATCTGATCGCTTGGCGAGACGGACGAGTGCAGTGGAATGATTTGGTACCGCGCATCGCGCTCAAGGATCTCCTTTGCCTTCTCAATCTCCTCCCAGCCAGGCAGGAACACGAGCACAGACGACTGTTCAATCTTGTCAACCATGCGAATTCCTTGCTCGATGGCGCACTGCACAATGACGTAGTCAATCTCGCTCGTCGCCTCGACAGCGGCGTACGTTTGCCGTGCCGTGCCCAGCGCACTGAAAGATGTGTCACTGCTCCAGCCGGCCGCGCCGCCGTCACCAACAGCAGTGTCGTCATAGCCATCGTGTTCATCAGCCAACAATTGGCGACGAGCCTTTTCGCGTTGATGAGCCCGCAGTGCTTCTCTTGCCAGCGGCGTCGCAGTACCGTCTCTTTCGAGCAGTGCAGCGATGTCTTCGAGGTACAACTCTTGTACCGGGTGCGCGTAGCCCTCGACGTTGATGATGGGTGCGCCGCGGAAGTAGGTACCAAACTGCGCAGCCTGCAATGTGGCACTCATCAGGATGACACGTAGGTCAGGCCTCCGCTGGATGATGTCGCGCAGAACAATCAGCAGGAAATCCGAGGTCAAGTCTCGCTCGTGAATCTCGTCGACGACGAGATACTTGATACCGTCCAAGTCCGGCGAGGATGATAGCATGCGCATGAGAACACCGGTGGTGCAAAAGTTGATGTGGCGGCCCACGTTGGCGTCGAAACGGATCACGTAGCCACAGTTCTCACCGACTGACTCAAGCCGCTCAGCCGCCACGCGTGCGGCAATCGACATTGCGCTAATACGCCGCGGCTGCGTCACAACGATGGAGCAGTCGCCACCTTCGCCGCGCTCCGTCAGCGAATCCAGTATGTACTGAGGTACTTGGGTGGTCTTTCCACAGCCGGTAGTGCCGCAGATGACCACCACTCGATTGACGTCAATCAGGCGAAGTATTTCTTCGCGATGGGCGGCAATGCTCAGACGGTCGCGCTGGGCCGCAAAACGGCTGGCGTAGAGTGGATTCATAATTTTCTGAAGATACTGCTCTTGAAGTGCGGCAGACTCCAGTTCGTGCTGAGCGCGCGCCATTTCGAGAGCGTCCTGTAGCGCTGCGGTCTCGTCCACCTCGCTGGCCTGATTGCCGTCTGCCGTCGTGTCCACGGTGGGGTGTGCGGCCTGCGTCGCCGCGTGCTCGGCAACCGTTTGACGCCGCACCGCGAGCTTTGCAATGGCGTCGGTCTGCGCGTCACTAAGCTGCAGGCACGGCAGGTGGGCCGGCACGAGAAAAGGGTGCTTCTCGAAGAGCAGCGTCAGTTCCTCGACCATCGGGACCTCCTTCTTCAGTGTGTCGTACAGTCTCCCGAATGCAACGTGCTCGTTCTCACGCGGGCCTTTGCCGGAGGCTTGGCCGCGCCAGGTGTCCTTTAGCCGCCGCACTGCCTGGACACCCAGCTGTTGGAGCTGAGGGGATTCCGTCTGCGCCTCATGAAGGACAGACACAACAGTGCTGTAACGCGGCTGCGGCACGGTGGACAGTGGTGTCGCGCGCTCGTTCGCCGCGGGCGTGTCGACAGCCACAAGATGAGTCACCTGCGGCGGTGGAAGACCGGCACAGAGCGTGTACAGCTCCACAATGTGACGTTTCCGCGCAGAGACGCTGACCTCCGATGTGCCCTCTTCGTAGTCCCCTGATTGACGCATGAAATGCTTGAGCCCTCGGCTCTTACGGCGGGCGGTGGAGCCACGGGCCGAGGCACCCCCGATGCGTAGAGCGGCTGCCTCCTGGTGCAGCGAGGCGAGAATGTCCGTCTGAGAGGAGGCGAGCGCGGCCTGCAGGTCGCCGTCCGCTGCTGCGGAGGAGAGCACCTCGCGCTTGACTTCTTGCACGACGACGTCGCGCTCGGGAAAGTCAGGGTCAAGGAACGGCAGCAGTGCATATGCGTGCATCGCCGCGCGTCGCTCGGCGACTTCCCTGTTCGCCCCTACGCCGTGCGCCGTGACGGAAGGGAATCCTGGCACGGGAATTGTCGCGTAGCAAACGCGGTGGTCCAGCGGACCCACCGTGGCGGTGTGCCAGTGGTGCGGGTACTCGACCGTGGCGGCGTTGCAGTATAGCTGCAGAGTGAGTTTGGCGTGTGTGTCGAGGGGCCGCAGTTCCACCTCGCTGAGAGTCGCGTCCACCAGCGTCTGCCCCGTGCGCGGCACCCGCTCTGCGTCAAAGAAGAGGTTGGCCTCGGCGAGCGCCTTCTGGTGCACATACACGTCGCTGGCCTTGACGTACGCCTCCCACGCCGGACGTGTCTCGCGCGCGGCCGTCACCGAGTGTTCGCGCAGCACTGGTGCGGTCGGAACGGCGAGCGTGGCCGGTGTCATCGAGCTGACTAGGCGCAGCGGAGGGACGCGGGAAGCGGTCGTGGATGCTGGCGCTGCTGAGTCACAAGGAACGTGACCAAGCGCGCTGAGTCGACGTGAATGCCACGCCTGGTAGCGCGGCAGGTTCGCAAAGAGAGGGATCCCCAGCGCATGCAACACACGCTCCGCGTGCATCCACGACAACACATCCGCGTCGCGCTTCGTCGGGGCGGTGCCCGAGACGCGCACCGTCTCCACCGCACTCGTTCCCTCAGCCGGCGCGCCGAGAGGTAGTTGCCAGGAGGCGGTGTGCAGCAACACGCCACGCGCCAACGAGAGCTGAAACGTGACCGTCGGCAAGGGCTGCTGGAGGCGCAGCAGGTAGTACTGCAATCGTGTTTTCGCCACTGGGTCCAGCCCTTCCTCCGTGATCGACGCAGAAAGTGAGCAACTGTCCTGATCTCCTCCTCCGAGTGACTCCGCCTTGTTTGCCGTCGGCGACGGCGTTGCCAAGACATCAGCTTCCACGGCGTCTTGTGCCGTGTCTGGATCGAACTGTGGCGATTCTTTCGGCGTCTCCTGGTGGGCGAGGCGAAGTGGTGGTGGAGATGGAGTACTCGCTGGTCCAGGGCCGTCGTTGGCGTCCCTCGGTGCCCAACGTCCTGCCCTCCGGCACGCGTCGCTGTGAGCCCTCTGCTTCACAGAGTCATTAAACAAGCAAACACCGAGTGCGTCCAGAAGGAGCTCCGCGTGCATGGCAGCGAGCAGCTCGGCATTGGTGCGACTCGGTGCGACACCCAACGCCAGTCGATCACCGAATGTCAACGGCACCGGCATGGGGCCAGCACACTCGTAGAGCACCAAGCCTGTCGCGGTGCCGTGCTGCTGGCGCGTCGTAAAGACGTCGTGAAAGCGCCGCCCCATGGTGGCGAGGTACTCCGAGACGCGTTCCTTCGCGAGAGGGTCAAGGTGCCTCGGAGAGGGAATAGCGAGACTTGTGGGCGGCACCTTCTCATTGGTTGGCAGCGCTGCAGCCACAGCAGAAACGAGCAGAAACCCGTCTTCAGTGTCTGCGGTCAGCTTGGGGAACGAGTCACTCTCTCCGGGTGTATCCGTGCCAACCTTCGCCTCCGCTGTCGACGGTGCAGTGGTGGCTCTCTTCGCCACGCGGCGAGGCCTCGCAGCGGTTTTGGTAGAGTCGGGTGAGTCTTCTGGGAAGACTGGGACGCGGACGCGCTTCACGAATCCGCCAGGCGCCAGACGCCGGCCGGGAGGGCGTGCGGCAGCCGTGGCGCCAGGCGCGGTGGCGGCGGAGTTCGCGGAGGCCGTGCCGAGCAACGAGGCCCTTGCCTGCTTCCAGTGCCTGTCCTGGTCAGGCGAGCTATCTTGGACGACGACTCCCAGAAAACAAAGTGTGTCCAGCGCATGCATCGCCGCGAGGATGTCTGCATCTTGTGCGGTGTGGGCAACACCGACGCCACCGCAGATTCCGTAAGCTCCCGAGAGGGGGAGCACAACGGAGGATTTGATTTTGCCCAAGATGGTTTCCCGGAAAAACGGATCACCTGCACGAGGGTCCCGGTGTGTGGTAAGGAACGCCTTGAGTTGCGCCACACTCGCCTCTTCTGCCACGCTCGTGTCGGTGAAGGCAGTCGTTTGTTCAGTCAAGATGTGGTGGCGGTGGACCAGCTCCTCGTCCGCCGACCGCAGAGACACACGCGGAGACTCCCCCAAAACGAGCTGTTTCAGTGCCGTCGGCAACAGACTGCGCGTGGCATCGAGCGGGGTCGCACCGGGCAGCGGCGCAGGCCTGCCGAAGGACCAGGCGGCCTGTGCGTGCGCCTTCTGCCGTCGCGGCTGGTCAGGGAAGAGCGGAATGTGGAGTGCATCGAGTAGCAGTTCAGCGTGCATCGACGCCAACACGATCGCGTCTTCCTTCTTCAGCGCCCTGCCCTTCGCCACGAGCGGGGTGGTCTCGGCGACGGGCTCATCTGCGCCGTGGGCAGGTGCCTTGACGGCCTCGACGGGAACGCGTATTTCTGCTGTGAAGAACACTTGTGAAGGCACTGACTGCGCATGTGCGCTGCCGGAAAGAGAAGGCGACTCACGCTGCACCACACAGTTCTGCACAAACGAGTGACCTACGCTCTCCATGAAGGCCTCAAGACGTCGTTGCGAAGCGGAATCGAACACGGCCGGGGAAAGCAGCGTGTGCGGCGGTGAGAGAGCCGCATAGCGACCCGACTCGTCAATGTCCACGAGCTGCCAGGCACCCCCCTCGCTTTCGTCGGACTGCGAGACAAGCTCCAACGGAAGCGGGAGCACTGGCGTGTCCTTGTCATTGAGGGTGTCTCCTTCCGGAACCGGTGCGTATCGGCCTGCTTTGCGCGCGGCACTGGCGTGTTTGCGTTGCATAGACGGTAGCGTGTAGATGTGATAACCGAGTGCGTCAATGATGTACTCAGCATGCATGGCCGCAAGGTGCTCGGCTTGTTTGCGATCTGCCGCGATGCCGTGTGCCCAGAGACCGTGCGAGGAGCCCTCCACGCGAGCGTCGCACGCCATGCCACCGGTACCAGTAGCGGACACCGTGGCGGAGACAAGGGATGCGGGCACACTCAGAGGCAGCCAGAGGCGACTGTGAAACCTCTCTTCGTGCTGTCCCACAGCCACCGTCTCGAACACGTCCACCTTGCCTCCCTCTGCTTGAGTCGAGTGCTTGCTGTGCCGTTTGAGGAAGTTCATCACCCGTGCACGTGAAAAGACATCGACGGTTGCTACACGGCTGACTTCGGTAGGCATGTGGCCCCCAAGAACTGCCTCACGGGCCGCACGCCGGCGAGTGTCAACGACTGAAGGCCCGTCCTCTGGTGCCAGTAGCTCCACGGTGAGGTCCTCCTCCTCATCGCCCTCCAAGTTATTCTCTCTCTGGAAACCTGACTGAATGCAGCACACCTGGCAGCCGAGCACAAAGGCAGTGCAGTCATCGCCATGGGGTTGGCTGTTCTTCCAGGGTGAGGTGCCCACATTGCAACAGCGCAGCCGCCTTACTGCGTGTGGTGCCGCCGCGGTGAATCGGTGCGAGCCGCGTAAGGTCACAGCAAGGCGATTCAGTGCCGTCGAGTGCACCCGACTCATCGGGTCCTTTTCCTGATTTGCACAATCACTGATCGCGCGGACAGGCGCGATTGGCTACGAAAGAAGAAAAAGAAAATAAGTCAGGAAAGAGCGAGGGAGAGAGCATGCCTACATGGCTGCGAGAGCGAGTGTAGTATTGATGCTGGGAGCATGACCGCGACGAGCGCCAAAAAGTCCCTTGACGGGTGGTAACGGAATGAGCGAGGCACACAGGCTCAAAAAGCTCGGTCTTCACCGAGCACGGCGAGCTGGTGTTCAGCACGGCTGCCGTGCGTAGGTTGTCTTAAAAACTACAGATCAGGTGAGCTCGGGAGAGCTCGACAAGCACGAAAGAAAACAAAAGGAAGGCTACGCGGCACAGGGGGTGACAGGCACCCGCATCACTTGGATTCACCTTCGCCCACCCCCTCCTCTGTTCACGTTTGCGTTACGTGTGAGTTCGTTGGCCAGCACCCCAATGGCGTCTGCAATAAAGCGTAGGGAGCGAGTGGGAGGAACAGTGTGCCCGATAGACAGCCTGACTTGTTCTTTTCTCTGTGCGCGCCGCCTCACGCTCCCCTCCCTCCCCTATCTCCACTCTCTTCATCGTAATGTTACGACGTGAGTGATGTCACGAGGCGCTTGTTGAAGAGGAGGTGCTTGCCAAGCCAACCAAACACGACGAGGGGACCAATACTGGCCAGCGAGATGACCGCCACGCGCCACCAGCAGCTCCACGAGAAGAAGAAGCTGCGATCGAAGGTGTCGGGGAGCAACACCACCGCGAGGAAGAACGCGGCGAGCGAAACGGCCTCGGCCATCATGAAGAACACAAAGTGCGCGCGTCGCTGCCGCCACAATGTGCGCAGGTGGGCCGTGCTACCCACTATCAGCAGTTCCGTCAGGAGCAGAGAGGTGTAGGCCACGGTGACAACCTGGAACATCTCGTCACTAAAGAGCTCGAGGGACATCAGCATCATGACGCCGCCCTGGAAGAAGGAAATCCAGATCCACTGCAGGAAGGTGCGCGTGTTCAACGAGCGCGACTTCACCAGCTCCTTGTACAACTGTGGAAACTCGTAGATGGCACTCTCACTAAAGTCTTCATCCAAGACAAGCGCAAAGGCGGGTGCCATGGTGAAAATAGTTGAGTAGCCCATGAGCAGGTAGCCGTTGAAAACGGACATTGTGGTGCCGGCAAAGAGCGTCGAGAAGACAGCCTGAACAACGGAGTAGACAATGCCACGGTGCATAATGAACTGGCTAAGACGGGCTGTGCGTCGGTACGCATTACGGCCGTGCCACATAATCAGCCGCATGCAGTCGGAGAACTTGATGATGGAGAAGTCAGCTGCCATGCTCGCTTGCTTCCCTTCCACCCCTTCGATCCCAATACCAACATTGGCCGCAAGAATCATCGACACGTCGTTGCCGCCGTCACCGATGGCGGCCATGCGCACCGTGTGCTTCGAGAAGCGCCGCATTGTCTCCACGACGGTCGCCTTCTGTGTCGGCGAGCAGCGCGCGACCACAACCGAGTACGCGCTCGCGGCCACGTCCGCAAACAACTCCGCGACGCGGCCGTCAAGGCACAGAGAGAGACACGCACCATCGAGGATGAGCGTCCACGGGGAGAACATGACGTTGCCAATGAGGGCAGGGTCGTACTTGCGTTGCAGCTGGCCCAGCCGTGCCCAGGTCTCATCGACGGAGCGGCACAGCATGTACTCCACAGCCGCTTGACGAGGGATGAGTCGGGTCGCGCGGCCAATGGTGGTGGCTGTTTCAACCTTGTCGCCGGTGAGGATCCACACTTTTATTCCGCACATCCCCAGAGTTTCCAGGGAAATGACAACGTCGTCCTGCAGCTCATCCTCGACGCCAGTCACACCGAGGAGCGTCATGTCCGTCTCCAGCAAACGCATCGCCGCTTCCACCTGCTCGGCACGCGTGCTGCCCATGACAGCAGAGGCCAGCTCGTGCTGCCGCAGGAAGTGCTCCACTTGTTCCTCAGTAAGGGTGCGACTGGCAAAGACGAGCGTTCGCAAGCCGATTTGCGCCAGTTCCTGGCAGCTCTCATCGAGCCAGTCGGACGCTCGCACCACCTCGGCCATCTTCACGTCCGCACCCTTCATGTAGTATCGATACGTCACGGACCCCTCCATGCCGTCCTTGGACTGAACCGCTTCCCTGAGGAGAATCCCCATCGACTTCCGCTCCGAGGTGAAGGGCATCAACTTCAACACGTCAAACTGGTGAGTCTTGTCGGCTGGGTCGCGGTACGACACCGTGCTGACATCGCGCCTGGCCAACGTCACGCCGAGAGAGTGGCAGAACTTGACCAGGGCGACCTCATCGGGGGACGACGCCTGAAACTCGAGGTGCCCGTCCTCGTCTGTGACCGGATTCACATTGTTGCACAGTACCATTGCCTTGAGCGCCTCTCCGACCAGAGTAACTTCGCGCGTCAGTTGCTTCTGGCCGGCCATGGACTGGCGCATGAACTGCGTCGTGTACGAGCCGTCGTGGGGTGCGCCGTAGAATTCGTTCACGTCATAACTAATGCGGGCGGCGTCGCGGTCGCTGAAGATAATGTCGGGGCTCAGTTGTAGAACGCGCATCTGCATTTTGTTCTTTGTCAGCGTGCCGGTCTTGTCGCAGAATAGGTACTGCAGTCGGCCGAGCTCTTCCGGCAAGTCTGTGTTGCGGGCGACGGCACCTGGAATGGCGCGGTCGTGACCAATCTCGTAGCTGTACCAGAGCCGCCCCACATCTACGTTGACGCGCATCGAAATCGGAATGATGGCGGACATGAGAATGAAGAAGCGAATGAGCATGATCGGCCAGTCTCCGTGGAAGCGCTGGTGCGCGACGAGCAGAAAGGACAGAATGGCCAGCAACAAAAAGCAGAGCACACCGATGTAGTTCAGCTCCGACTCGATGAGCCCGCGTTTGACACGCGGTCTCGCAGAATTCATGGCACTGCGGGTGTCGATACCGGTGTGGATGACCGCCGCGACGAGTGTGCCAGAGGCCACCACGCATGCGCTCCACAGCGTGTTCTCCGGGCTGATGGCCTCTGACGTCCCGTTTGTTGTGTCGAACACGCCGACAAATTTGTAAATATCCTTGTGCAAGGCCTCACAGCGGATATTCGCGCGCAGCACACTGATGTCATCCACCGAGAGGCCCTTGGTGGTGTTGAGCGGAAAGCGCAGCTTCCAATCGGTCTCGCCGTCTAACTGGTCCGTGCGAATGAACGTCGTCCCGCTCTGCTCGCTCGTGTGGAGAAGAATGCAGTCCGCCGGAATACGTTGGTCCTGGTGGAGCACGAGCAGGTGCCCGACCTTGATGTCACTGGAGCGGATGGTGCGCGTCTCACCGCCAGGCAGCAACAGGGTGTACCGCTGCTGGTTGGCGCGGTAGTCGCGGCGGAATCTCTTAAGCTCGTCGAGGGCTTCCTTGGTCAGCGACAGGAACACCACCATGGCGAGGGGAGAGAAGTAGGTGAACAAGAAGCCCACCTTCAGCTGAGGCACCAGCTGCGAAAAGGCTAGGAAGAGGTAAAACACGTTGAAGAAGTTGTGGAACTGGTTCAACAACGCCAACGGGAGAAACGTCACAACGGAGTAGCGACGGTTGTTCACCGCATTCCGCGCGTAGCCGGTGGGTTGCCATTCC
Source organism: Wallacemonas sp. TrypX (assembly GCA_030849625.1). Taxonomy (NCBI): domain Eukaryota; phylum Euglenozoa; class Kinetoplastea; order Trypanosomatida; family Trypanosomatidae; genus Wallacemonas; species Wallacemonas sp. TrypX. The sequence goes on along the minus strand of JASANP010001152.1, from coordinate 71,771 downwards.
GCCTGCGAGCACCCCAAAGGCACAGTACGAGGCTCGTCGGACAGGTCGGGCTTTAGGTTGAGCAGTGACCGACAGCAGTCCCACCACGTTGTGCGTGGCACCTTGGGAATCTCCAAGACCGACGTCGGCGGGGACAGCGCAGGAGGTGCCGCGCGGCGTGCACGGGAATCATTGAGCGGGTACTCTGGTGCCTGTGGCACAGCGGGTGGTGTGCCATCATCCCCGACGCGACTGTAGGTGATGGCTGTCATCTCTTCATAGTCACTTCCTCGACTGCGAGACAGCATTCGGGTACGTGAGACCAGACACCCGGCAACACCCGAGAGAGAGAAAGTGGAAGTGGGTGGCGCAGAGCGAAAAAGAGAGAGAGAGTAGGAACGGGATTCGTTACTGAAGAAGAAAAAAGCAACAGCAACGAGGAGAAAGAAAAAGCAAAGCAAAGCAAAGCTGGCTGGAGGTGGCTCAGTGGCGACAGAGATCCCACCGCGTGGATTCGTGTATACTTCTTGGAAGCAACGAAGTGCCGGCGAGACAGTCACGCACACCAGAGTTGGAAAGATGACGGGCAGGTCAAGGAGAATGAATGATGACCAAGGGTGAAGACGTCACCGTAAGTAGCATGAACCAACCGAATGAGGGTCCTCAACGGCGAGGCTACCCTTCCATTCTCTCTTTCACACACACACACTTGAGGGGAGAGAAACCGTAGTAGAGAGCGATACGTAGAGGGCGACGGCAGTCTTTCCATTCACCGTCATCACACGGCGCGCGCTTTTCACGTCATGCACGGTGCGACATCCTTTCTTCTTTTTTTTCCATTAACGCTTAGTCGAACTGTCTCCGGAGATGCACAAACGGTTGTCTTGTCTCGGCTTATTACCCGTCGTCCTCCTCCGCCATGATGTCGCCTCCCGTTGCCGTCCAAACCTTGTTTAGCTTCTCCACGGTGGGCTTCTTCGCGGTGGGGTTAATGACCGCCAAGTACCCCTCTGTTGTTGGGGCCGATGTGACTAGTTCAGGGTGATCCAGCAGCGCAGCGTTGAGCTCAATCATGAAGCCGTCAATTAACGCGGGAATCGCGTAGGTGGTGCCGTTGGAGAGGTGGATGGTGCACACTGTGGTCTCTGCCTGGCACACCATGGCGTTCTTCTTTTTCTTGCCCACTACCTTGATGCTCTCGGGCGTGCGGTTCGACTGGCCGCGGACGGAGCCGAAAGTGACGCCCGTGGTGGTGACGCTACCTTGGCTCTCGCGCACCTGCACCACCGCAGCGTGCGTGTGGTCGAGACAAAGAATGCAGAGGCCGTTGCTGTGCTGCAAAACGCGGCAGTTGTTGCCCTCCACTCGCTTGCAGTTTTCCACGAGATACTGATGGTAGTATCGTTCTGTGTAGTACTCAAACAAGCTTGACGGAGGAAGAGGGAATGTGACATACTGGTAATTGACGTTCGGTGCAGGGCTCGTGGAGGAGGTGAGCGCCCCTTCATGAGAGGCCGCGTTCACTTTTGTTTCCATCTTTGATGCCACAGCCGAAGTGATACTTTTGGGTCACTCTGCAGCAGAGTGGTGGGCCACAGGGACAGTAGATGAGTGTTGGCGAATGCAGAATAGCAGCGAGAGAGGGAGAGAGAAAAGGGTTGGGAGGAGTGTTGATAGGGGCGTTTGCAGTGGCGGGTAACATCACGTGCATCTACACACACGGAAACTGTCGTCAAAAAATGAGATGAACCGCAGTGGGCGATTGGGCTACTTTATGGGAGACTCGCGAACCGCGTGGCAAGCAATGACTTGTCGTCGACGCGTTCGCTCGTGTCCGAATGGTGCCTGTATGTTCTGTTCCAGTGAAGACAGAGTGTGTGCTGGAAAAGTTATTCTGACTGTGAAGATCGCAAAGCACACAAGCATACACGTACACACACACACGCACACACACACACACACACACACACACACACGACCACTAACATGACGACACTGAGGTTAGTGTTGCCTGGTTCGTTTATAGTGGTCACGCTTCCTCTGAACACCTTGCTCGTATGCGCGACGAAGGGAGGCGTTCTTGGGGTCGTTCACGTTGGCCTCGACGACTTTGTAGCGGAGGTTAAACGGCACGCGGCCACCGCTCTGATTGGACAGTGACCGCGCCAGCTGGTAACGCTCCTTGTTGGACGCACCTCGGTTGCTCAGGAATTCCTTCTGAAGGGCGTTGAGGCGTCGCGGCCGCTTGCCCCCGCTCTCCGCCTCCAGTTGGCTCTGACGTGCGGCACGCTCCTCAGCCGCCAGCGCTCGGTCGTACGGATCCGCGGAGTCGAATTCACCGAACACCGAGTCTAGTCGTGAGGCCTCAAGCATCTTAGCGCCAACAGGAATGACATCGTGCGGCGACTCGTAAAGGTTCATGAGCTTTTCCATCTCCACCTGTCGCGCCTCTTGCTCATCGAAACTCGAGGGTGAGGCGGAACCCTGAACGATGCTAGCCCGGGCACCGGCTCCGTCCGGCACCGCTGTTTCCTCGAGGCACGGCGGCTCCTCGCTGAGGAGGCTAAGCCACGGCGAGTCAACCAGGTCGGATGCGTCAGAGGTGCTGTTAGTCGACGGAAGGCTGCTGCCCTGATCACTCGCGGCTTGCTCGTTTCGCGCAGTTGTGTGGCTGATTCCATCCGGCGGCGGAGTCCGCACACTGCGTCCACTCACAGCGGCAGAGACGCTCAGCTTGGGCTCGAAGGCAGCCGCGTCGAGGTCCAGCAGCGGGTTGTCGTTGACCAAGCCACCAAGTTGATCCGTTTCCACAACCTGCGCGGGTGGCTGCGTGCGAAGAATCTGGACTGGGCCCGCGAAGAGCTGCTGTCGTGAGGCGAGTGCCTCAATGCGTTGTTCCAACGTGGTGTCGTCGGTGCACAGAAGCACTTGGGCAGAAGGAGCACACAACGCCCTCACCATCGCCACCACGAGAACAAGATGATCATTGTCGCTTGCAGCGGGGTCGCACATCAAATCGTCTGTGCGGCTACTGCCACTGCTGCCAGTACCCTGCACGTCTCTGGGTGTTGGGGACCTGTGCGGCAGAGCGGTCATGGCGTGTGCAAGCAAGCACTCCGAGAAGTGTAAGAGACGTGCCTGCCTGCCAGTCGTACCGGGCCGCGTTGTCATGGCCGCGAGAGCGCGTAGCCGTTGTGACGCCAGCCGCGGTTCCTCGCGCAGTCCGTCTTGCAAGCTGGGGTCAAACGTGACGAATGTGTGCGACTGCGCGACCGATTCGGCGAGCTGCTGCAACACAACGAACGGCACCAACACCAGCGTGGACGCCTCCGCCTCGCCGCCCTTCTCCGAACCCGAAGCGGTGCCGAGTGAGAGGAAGCCTTCGCTGCTTTCCACGAAGGACGTGTCCAGCACGCACACGGTACTGAAGCCTGACAGACGGTCGCGAAGCGCGTGCATGTCTGTGGCGATGCTGTCCGACTCGGCTAACGTGTATTCGGCAAAGTGCGGCACACTGTTGGTGAGGCTAATATCCAGCTTGGGCACGTGCCGTGTGATGGCGTTAAGGGCATCTTCCACCGCGGCGTTGCCGGTCTGTTGACGAAAGTAGGCGCACAGCGCTTGCCGCAGCGGTTCATTCAGTACAACCAAGTCTTCGGTCGTCGCGGTCGGCCCGGCTATCTGCGCGTCAAGCAGGAGTCTCTGCAGGGCAGCGGGTCCGATGCCGTCCAGTAGAAAGCGGTAAAACGCTTGCTCCTCAAGACGATTTTGGTAGTGGAACAAATTTGTGTACTCAAACTTCCAGTAGTGCTCCACGGCTTTGCAGATGTCATAGTCGGCGTCGAGTCGTTGGCGTGCGGTCATTTCGTCGTGCTGCTCCTTGAACAGCCGCAGTTGCTCATCGGGGGCGCCGGCGGCGGCGACAAGCGCCACTGCGCGGGTGAGGTCGAGCACACGCAGGTTGGCCTCGCGCATACGCTGAATCGTGCGCAGTGCCGCGGAGGGCTGAGACGGGGCCAGCGCCACAACTACGTAGTGGTACAGCTCGGGCGTGAGACCGCCTTCTTCCACCAACGCGTGTCGAAAGCGCTGTGCGCACGGGTCCGCGTACTGCCGCCAGAGCTCCGTCTCACTACGTCGCTCAGACTTGCGCTCGCGGCGCAGCTTCTCCGCTTGCACTTCTTCCTTGTAAGTCTGCAGCAGAGCCACCACCGACTTCGCATCATGCTTCTCAAGTGCCGCCTCTTCCAGGCGGGCAATGAACGCGGAATGAAGCAGCGAGTCGCGCAGATACGGTCTGTGCACAGTAGGTGGCAATGCGCCAACGACAGCCTCTTGCTGCTCGAGCTGTGGGAACACGTGGTGGTGACTCGACTGAGGCAGGCCACGTACGGCACCTGCAACGGTCGCGTCGCCTAACTTCCACGCTGGAGAAGGTGGTAAACTGTCGACGAAGCGCAAGAGATCAGCGTCGCGAAGACGTGGACGGAGCACGGCGAAGGCGGCGCACAGAGCCGTCCACTGTGCTTCCTCTTCTTGTGTCTGTGGAGTCAGGTGTGTGCACGGCTCCTCGCCACCGCCACGCACTGTCACCTCCGTGAGACCCATCCTCGCTTTATACGCGTCACGAACGGCAACTGCCATGTCTTCAGCGCTGTCGTCGCTCGGCGATGACTCGGCAATGTGCAACAGCCACACGAGCGGCCAGAGCGTGTCGGCCCCGTCATGTTGCGCTTCAATCCAGTACTGATACCAGTTGAAAGCGGAGGTCAAGTCTTTGCCGACGGCACATAGCCGAAAACACTGCAAGAGTGTTTCCTGGCCGACCTTGTGACTGTGCGCCAACATGTGCAGCGTCTCGTGCGTGTAGCGGTACGCTTCCTTCTTCGCAGCCGTCTCCGTGCGCAGCTGCAGGACCGTCGTGCACCAAGCCAGCAGCCGCGCGCATTGGTAGTCTTGCAGCAGATGGCGGTGCTGATGAAGTGAGAAGGCAACAAACCAAGGGCGTGGCTCCGTGTAGAGGGCCGCCCTGAGGCTCTCCAGACCTTTTGTCGCGCTCCAGTTACGGAAGAGGTCGCCATACTGACGTCTGTGCTTGACACCTCCCCACATTTTTTTCTGACTTGAGCGCGGGCGACAGGGGGAACGAAAAAAAAAAAAGACAACTCACAGGTTGCTGCGTGTACTTGTGCACACACACGTGCTTCTCTCCGTAAACGATACTTCTGCACAAGCGCCACCGTCGTCCTCACACGGGTGCCGCAGAAGGAACAGAAACAAGAGAAGAAACTCCATGACAGTGCAGGAGCATGGTCCGCCACATGTGCAGAAAAGAAAAAAGAAGGAGTTCGTCGAGCCGCGGCGTAGGGAATAAGTGTGAAGGAATAGAGAGAGGGGGAGGGAGGTGCGAGCGGAGGAATATTTTGAGGAAAGGTATAAGCCACCAAAGCGCGGCCTCAGCGCGCTCACGTCTGACCGCTACAAGCAGGCACGTGCCGCCACGGACGAGCCGCCCGTTGCGAAGAGCTTTCATGTGGCACTGTTCGCCAAGAGAGAATCCCCAACAGACGCTGCAGCCGCGGCAGAGGGTAGCGGGAAATCTTGCCGTTCACGGTGCTTTTGGCGGTGTCGAAGGGGTCAGATCTTTTTCCATGCAGTGAACCTAACAAGGTCCAAAGTGGAGGGACGAGAACGAACCGTGCGCACCACTCCATGAGTGGCGGTGCGATGTGCTCTGTGAGAGCTCGGCGGTTTGTGGGTTTTTTTTTGTGTGTGAAGACGACGTGGATAGTCGTCAGGTTGTTGAGTTTTGTTACTTCGATTGTGCATGTGTGTGTGTGCGCGCGACTCCGGCAGCATTCTGCGCGCGAGTAGTGTGTGTGTGTGTGTGTGTGTTTGTGGTGGGGGTGCCAACCACGTTAAAGCTGTGCTCGTACGACAGTCAGCATTCGAATACGATAGCGCAGGTGTGTTAGATGAGAAAAGAACGAAACAACAGCAACAAAAAAGGTAAGCGCACTAACCCCTTCCCTTGTCGGTGATGCCCAGGTGCGAGCTGGAGCCGCCTTTTTCTTTTTTTCTTGAAGGAAGCAGTCGCTGCCTGAGCCGCAGAGTCGAACACAGGCCTGTCGAGCTGCCACCGCCGCCGCCGCGGGACTAAGAGGTGACCATGCGTACCACGTCACTGGCTGAAGGGCCAAACCATGGCACATCACAGTGAATGGCGGACGCCGTTACCTGGGAGAGCCGTGGCCACTCGGTCAAAGTTTCGGACACGGAGGTGCGAAAAACAAAAACAAAAGGATTCCGCGAGAAACAAACAAACAACAACTCCTTTAACGAACAAAAAACAAACAGGGGAAAACAACGGATTCCACATTCCGCCGCACGGAGCTGCCCTACAAGAACGAGAAAACAAAAAGGAGGGGACGCAAAAGAAGAAACAGACAATAACTGTTACATGATCCACAGACCGTGTGTCCTGGACGCAAAAGGACGTAGCTAAAGCAAAAAACCAAGAAAAAAAAAGGAACCAAGCAAAAACAAAAAGAAGCGCTTAGCAACCAGTATGCCATAGACACCCACGGTGTCTATCTGCTTCTGGCGATTACCGTTGCTTGCGGCGAAGCAGGAACAGGCTTACGCCACCTGCCACTGCGCACACAGCCGTGGCCGCGGCAACAACCTTCAGAGCCTTATGGCCCGAGGAAGCGCTGCCCTCCGGTGGCGCTGGCACCTCACCAGCACGGATCAGCTGCTCCACAATGGCCGTGACCGTGTCCTCGATCGGTGTGAAGGTCATGCCCAGCTCCTGCACCGCCCGTCGGTTGTCGAGGTGCTTCCGCACGCCCAGGTTGCGCCACAGAAAGCGCATGTTCGCCCGTCGCGCCGACTGCAACGCGCATACGCTCAGCGTCAGCCACTTGCCTGCCGTTCGCGTGGGAGGCGTCAGGTGAGGAAACTGGTGCTTCAGCACCTTGGAAATCTCTGGGAAACTGATGCAAGCGTTCGAGACGATGATGCGCTGGTCCTTTGCGTCCGGCGACTCAAGCGCGCGCACACTGGCATCAGCGACATCGCGCACGTCCACGAAGTTCCAGGCCATGTCAGGGCAGAACGGGAAGTAGCTTGGCGCATTCGCGAGCTCCTCCACGATGGAGTTGGCCTCTGACGTCGCGCTTGTGCGACTCGGACCGACAGAGGCGGATGGCAGCAGTACCACCAACTCCACCCCCATCATCTGCCGCAGTCGCCACGCCTCCTTTTCGAACGTAAGGCGGGCGAAGGGGATGGGATCGGCCTCCGGCGTCGCCGTTGTGTTCCAGCAGCTTTCGTCGAAGGCACCGCTCGGGGGATCCGGATCAGAAACGTGGTAAACGGACGTGGCTGCACCCATGAGCACGACACGCTTCACGGTGGCCTTGCCGGCAATACGGATGCCATCAAAGAGGGCCTGAACCGCCTCCGTGTGGCATTCGACTGCCGAGCGGCCCTTGAACGCGGATGCGGGGCAGCCGCAGTGCACCACAAAACGACAGCCGCGAATCACCTCGCGCAGCGCAGCTGAGCTTGTCATGTCCGCGGCGACAATGGTGACGCGCTGAGCTGCGTCGCGGTCAAGGCTGTAGAGGTCGGATTGCTGTTGGCTGTCGATGGTGGGCACCGTGAGACGCACGCTGTAGCCGGCCTCGAGGAGCTTAACGACAACGTGACTGGCAATGTAGCTCGCATCACCAATGACAAGAACGTGGAGCTTGCTCTTTGCGGCGCGCGCGCGCTCCTTCTCGGTCTCCGAGGTGATTTGGCTGACAATAGAACTCACAGGAAACACGCGTCCACCAACTGGACTGGAAGGCTTCCCTTCTTCGTCAGAGAAGACATCACTATTCATGGCATTAAGGTCTAGTGCACTGCCTGAAAACACCTTTTGAAGTGTTTCGAAGCCGGGCTGGGGAGGCAGTGGCTCACCGTCCTCAGTGAAGAAGTCAACACCGGGGCCAAGTACGTGCGGTCGCTGCACGAGGTTGGGCCGGTTGATGGTGTCGAGGTCCTCCATGGAGAGGCAACTCCCTGAAAACACCCGAAACATCGTCGAGTGGTTCGGCAGAGTGGGCTCGCACACAAGAAACAAAAGCGGCGAAGCAATCGGACTGTGCTTCACGAGAAAGAAAAAAAAGAAAAGAAACGGACCAATGACAACAAGAAAACCGAATGGCTCAGATACTGATACCGGACACACAGCACGTCAAGAATTTCAGCGGGAGAAAGGAAGAAGGAAACAAACAGAAGTGGAAACAAGCAAAAAGAACGAAAGTGAATTACCAGGTGACAAAAGGGAGACCGCAAACAAGCGACACGACAGGTGAAGGGAAAAAATAGCTTGTTCTCCCTACACACGTCAGTAGAAGGTGAGCAGGACCAAAGTAAGCTCGGTCTCCGTGCAAAACGGTGGTGCACCTTTTTCCAGTGTTTTACTGTCAGGCGCTCCCCGAGACCGTGGGTGGAGGTAGAGCTACCTACAACGGAGAGGACACAGGCAGATTGCCAAAAGAAACAAAAGAGATGTACTGAGGGGAGTGCAGGGGGACCACGAACAAGTGCGCGTCACATTGCAAGTCAACGGAGAAAGAGACAGAGAGAGAGAACGGAGAAGTGAAGGCAAATGTAATTGCTGACGAAAGAAGTGTGGAACTCCGGCATGTGCATGTCAGAGCCGTTTGCTTGCACGTGTGGGAGGAGTCAAGGTGCCGCTCTACCCTCGTGTCTGGATCCATCGCACGTCTTTTTGGAGGTGCTTTCACTATTTTCTTTTTTCTCGTTGCTTCTAAACTTCGGTGACTGTAGTCGTTAGCAAGAAGGAGCAACTCGCCGTTCCCACACGGCTGAATGCGTCGTGGGCACACATTACACATCGCAAACAACAGCATGAAAAGCAAAAATGTGTGTGTGTGTGTGTGTGTGTGTGTGTGTGTGTGTGTGTGTGTGTGTGTGTGTGTGTGTGTGTGTGTGTGTGTGTGTGTGTTTGAAGCAACCACCGAGATTGTCTTCGAGTCTAGGGCATTCTCGCTGCACGCATGTCGGGTCCTTGCAGACAGCACCACAACGTGGCTCCCGCACACAGGAATGGAATCAGTGCTGAAAAAACACTTCCTGAGATTCTGCTGCGCCAGGGAGTGGTAGGTCTTGAACGTCTGAGGGTGCCGCTGTCTCGGCACTGTCGCGCGTGCGGCGCGCCCGCCGGCTCGCAGCTCGCGGTGTTTTGCTTTTGCTCTTCGACTTCCGCGGTGACGTGCGTCGTCGGGTAGCCCTTGCCGGTGACACCGAGTCGCGCGAATCTGACGCACTCGCACCCCTCTGTGCCACTGCGCCAAGAAGTTCGCCGCCATCGCCGCCACCAACAACGCCGAGTAACGCGGTCGTGTTCTGCAGCCAGGTCGTGTTCATCTCTGCCGAGCGGTTCTCTAATTGCAGCAACGCCTCGTTCAAGTGCTCATCAAAGGTTTCCATGTAGCTGTTCTTCGCCAGAACCGTGCTGCCGCTGTCTGCCCCGCTCCCTCCAGTGGCGCTGTCGACACTCTGATACGAGTCTGGCAGCGCCTGTGCGACGAGGTCGGTGCCGCCGCTTGCCGCGACCTGCGAACTGCGGCTTCGTAGCTGCAGAGCGTCGAGCGTTTCCCGATCTCGCGAGCCGTGCGGAACGGGGGTGGAGCTGGATGCAAGCGCGGTGCCACTGGTGGTCGACTCCACCCGCCGCTGCTTTTGCCTTGGCGAGTGGCTTCGAGCACGAGGGTGCGGCACCTCGGCGCCTGTGGTCGGTGGCTGCACAGCCAATACCTGTGAGTTGTGTCGGCTGGGAGTGGCAGCCCCACAATCAGCCTCGACGTCTTCGTCGTCATCGTCGACGACACTCGCACCGCCTGGTTGCTGGTGCGGAGAAGTTTGTGCCGCGACGACGCCCCTTAACGAAGACGGCGACGCACACGGCTCAGCGATGCCACGGTCGTCGCGCTGACCAGAGGAGATGGAAACGGGTCCGTTCGTATGCACGAGCTCTTCCTCTGCACGACTGGAGGAACTCTTCCCGTGGCTTCCACGCGCTTCTGGGCGGGCCCATTCACGCTGCACTTGTGCGTGGTCCACCGCCCTAGCGACAAGTTTCACCCGCGTGTTTCGCGCCAGTCTTTGCCACGGTACGTCAGGGAGACAGATACGCAGCAGACCGCTCGCACGCTCTGAGCTCAACAACTGCATTACAGGCGGGGCAACGCTGCTCGGTGTGATAGTCGGAGTGGAGCTTCGCACCGCCAGCAAGACGACTAGCTCCAGCTCAAGGGCCTCACAGATGAGGAGTCGATCACCGGACTCCAGCCACACATGCTCACCCTGCTCGAGGGTGCGGTACGGGGTCTGTTTCGCGCCAAGAGGTGCCGAGGAGGCGGTGTGGGATGCGGCGGCCAACGGCGGTGGCGATCGCGGGGTGTGTACTTGGACACTTCGTCGCGAGTCCAGGCACCGGAGGCGTACGCCGACGTTGTGCAGTGGGGCGAGGGAGGGGACGGGGTACGGCGTGGCGTGCGTGTCCACCCAAGAGGTAACTTCGAACAGAGTCCGCGAGCAGCGCAGACTGTTCCCAAGTGCCCACTGAACACAAGGGGTTTGCCGTCCGACGAGGAGAGGCGGCGACGGCAACGCCCTGGTGCCTTGCGCAGCCTTCGGGAAGGGTGGTAGCTCCACAACACCACGCCGTGCCAGGCCCGCCTCCTGACGCACGGCCCTCTCCACCGGAACAAGAAATGCGTGCACCTCTTCACGCCACATTCCGAATTTTCCAACTGGCGTCGTACAGGTAGGTATGAGTGCGTTTGATTTTTTTTCACTATCGGAAACTAAATGTGAGAAGGAGCGGGAGAATACGAGTGCGTAGAGGTCATGAAAAGAAGATCACACCCATCGCAGTTAGTGTCGCTGGGAGAGACCTATACGGGCGAACACGCTCCGCGCAAAACATCACCTTCCATCGGCATAATGAAAGAGTGAATCAAGGATACGAAACAACGTTAAAGAGGTCGTGTGCAACTGCCAGAAGTCTGGTGGCAGCGAGTGAGGCCTATGCGGAAGGCAACACACGGCCAGTCCAAGAATGCTGAGACGTTGTTGCGGACGTCGCGCGCGGGCACGCTATGGGGCGTTGTCTTGCCTTGCGCTGTAGATGTGCAACGGACAGGTGTGTCTACTCTAGTTGAGAAAAAAAAAACCTGAATCTTCTGGAGAGCCTGCCGTAGTGGCAGAGATGAAGAACAACCTGTATCTCACAGAACGCTCGTCGTCTTCTGTCCTAGTCGTAGGCAAGGCTTTCCGCGACGGAGATCCAGTAGCGCACGGCTTGGCAGAAAGGGTCGGCCATGGCGTTGAACGCGGCGGGGTTGCAAAAGCGCACGTCGATCCACGTGGACATCAGGACCAGGTTGCTCTCCTTGCTGACACCGACGGACGCGCCTGCCATGTCCTTCCCGAGAAGCGCGCCCTCTAGGACAGACTCGTAGAGCTTGAGTTTCTTCGCAGCTGTCTCTGGCAACTCGCTGAGCAGCGTGGCGTAAAGAAACAGCCGCCCGGAAGTGGGATCTAGTGTCACGAGGAGAGTCAAATCAGCGGCCACGGTGACAACAGCGGTATTGGTTTCGTCGAGTTCAATCGGTCCGACTCGCAGCGCCTGCGCGAGAGAGGTCAACGCCAAAGCAGTGAGACTCTCTAGCGGAGCTGTTGCTTCGGGGTAACGTGCGGATTTCGTTGTTTCGGCCGCGCGCAACGGTGCGTTACGTGCGGTTAACTCCGTGTGCGCCTGATTTAGCTCCGCCTTTAGAGACGCCAGCTCGGACTGATGAGCATCAGCCTTCCGCGCCGCATCGCGTTTGACCTGTGCCAGTTCGTGACGAAGGTGTGTCAGCTCTGCGTGCATCTCCTCTTCGCGTGCGCGAAATTCCTCGGCTGTCGTCGCAGCGGTTTCCTCGCGCATCTGTTCAATGGCCTCATCTGCTTCTGCCAGCTGCGCACGGACACGGTGCAGCTGCTCCTCCAGGTGTGCGTGAGAGGCGCTGGTTGCGGCGCGGCGCTCAGCATCGTACAGCATGTTTCGCAGCGTCTCGTTCTCCTCCCGGTAGGCTTCCAACTCATCTTCCATTTCCTCGACAGAAGCCGCGACGCGTCTGGACGCTGGCCGTGAGGAGGACGAACCCTGCCGCCTCGCCACGTCGTCATCGCGAGCCGCTGATGCAGACGCACTGTGTGACGCGACTGCGTCCGAGTGGCTGGCGGACCGCGAGACGATGGAGTCGCCGTATGGGTGCAGCGAGCCCTGCACAACCGTCCGTGGCATGCTCACAGAGGGTGTTCGCGCTGTGTACAGTCTCACGTCCACATCCGGTGACTGCTCGCCAGCGTGGTGCGTGAACTCACTTCCGTCGCGCAAAGCCTGATCAATTGGACGGGTCGCGTGTGAGGAGGCCGGCGAGGGGCCTGCCGCGGGGGAGAGCTGCACCTCGCGCGTCGTGCGTACAGCTGTGGCGGAGCGAGTGAGCGCGGACGTGGGCACACTGGGCTGGACCGGAGTGTCCCCGCCGGCGCTGGCAACTGTCGGCTGCCGCAGTGCGCTGTCTTGACTGGCGGCAAACATTGACCGCACGCCTGTGTCTTCCCGGGCGGCAGCGACGCTAGACTCACCGCCAGCCGCCACGCGCGCACCCCGCGGGGCACTGTTCGCAGGGTGCCGCACGTGCAACACAGCCCCGTCGAAGAGGCCCATCTCGCGGCCGTCCATATCGTCCCGAATGTCGAGCTCATTGAAGCGAATGCTCAGCTTGCTCGCGTGAATACCTGTCGCCTTCTCCAGGTACCGTTTGACCTTTCTGGCCGTCAGCAGCTGCACGTCCCCTTGCATGACTAACTTGTACTTGGCGCCATCGGTTTCCGACAGCACGTACACACACTTTTTCGTGGTCATCTTCGCTCAGTGATGCAATCGTGTCCTTCAGGTCAACGTCCCCCCAAAAAAAGAGTGCAGAAGAGAACACAAACACATTGTGTGTAAGAAGGAAAAGAAAGAGAGAAACAGAGAGGTGTGGTAGAGAAATCGACAGAGATGCTGGTCATCTATGTTTGCACGCAGGTGAGGTGGGAATGCAAAGACGGCGGCTGATGAGGTGAGACGACCCCATTGTTCCTTTCACGGCACCTTGACATGTCTCAGCTGGATTGTTGTCCTACGCAAGTGACGGGGGTATCACCATTTTGTACTTCAAATATTGGCCGCCGGCGCGCGTGAATTCACATCCCCACGCAAACGGCCACTGAAAGACAGCGAATGTCAGCAGTCCACAAGCAAGCAAACAAAAAAAAAAGGAAAACACGCCACCACACCAGTGTGGGAGGCTCTGTTGGGTACATGGGAGGGTTGTGGAGTGGGGCCGATGTGGGCGGTTCAGCTCGTGCCTAGTCTTCCATCTGCGTTAAGAACGTGTTTTCCTTCACGTTGGGCTCATCCTCCGTGTGTGCCGCCAGCTTTTGGCGCACCCGCTCAACAAACTGTTTGGTTTGCTTGGCGGCGATGTCCTTTGAGGGCCCACTAGTCGCCTCATTCATGTGGAAGCCCCAGGCGTCGTCAAACTCGCTGGTCGACTGATGCAGCACATACCGCGCGCCCATGCAGATCTGGAGGCCGACCAACAGACTGGGAGCACCCTTCACCCCCATGCCGATCTGCGGGAAGGTGAGATGCTCGGTGAGCCGCTCGTACTCGACTTGTCGCACAAGTGGAATCTGCGGCAAGGCTGTGGAGAGTACGCTGCTGCCGTGATAGCGTCCCGTGATGCGCGCGTCAGTGATGAGCTTGTACAGAGAGCTGTCGATGAAACCAAACGAGCAAGTCACGAACCACGGTGCGATGCGGCAGTGAATGCGGTAAAAGGCATCGCTGAGGAAGCGGCTTTTCCACTGCACATGAAATTTCGCCGATGGAGTCCAGTTGTAGTCGATCTCGTTCAGAAATAGCAGTGCGCGCTGCAAACGTGCGCGAATGCCGCGCTCCACGAGCTGCAGGCGTGCGCGCCGGTTCGGGAAACTTGACTTGAGCACCGCCAGGAGGGTGCCTTCGACATCGTCGAGGAGGGTACTAAGGTGCGCCTCGGCCGTCGCACGCATCTTCGCGAACGCCGCGTACTCCTCGACAATGGCCTGCAAGGACAAGAACACGGCGGAGAAATTCTCCGTGTCGCCGAGGATGCGCACGCCACTGGCCAGCAGCCGCACACGCATTTCGGCCTCTTCCAGATTGCGTGCGAACAGTGATTTGAGGAAGACAATGGTGTACTGGGTGGCCCACTGTGCCGTGTGGACGGACGGCAGCACATCGTAGGCAATCGGGAAGATCTGTTCCTTGACGAACCGCAGTACCTCTTCCGCGCCCTGGAGAAAGAGTGGTCTCAGCTGGTTCGCTGCCATCTGCGCTGCACGCTCTTTGGGGTCGAGGCTTGGCAGCTCGCGAACGCACAAGGCCAGCGAAACTTCCTCGTTAAGGTCACCACGCTCCAAAGCTGAGAGGGCGTCGCACATACTCTCTAGTACCTCGTGAAACGTAAAGGGCTGACAACCACGATCCAGCTGCATGGAAGTCGTGGCCAGATTCGACTCCACCTCCGAGCTCGCCTCGAGTACCGCCTCAACGGGACGGTAGGTACACCTCAGTTGCTCGAGCAACGGATAACTTCCCTCAGCGGATCGCTCGCTATTTGTGGACGACGCATCGGAGTCATCCCGCGCCCCAGCGGCGGGTGAGGAGCCGATCGAAGATCTGGCGTCGGCCTCCCGTTGCCGCGGTATGCCCCCCGGCAACGCGAGGGCCGGCTGAGGCGGCGACTCCGCGTTCAGTGCAGTCGGCTGTGCCACTTCGGTCAGGTTCAAGCGCTCCCATTGGCGCTTCTCGACGGCTGTCAGAGGTTCCAGAATAGCACGTGGGTTGTAGACGCCAGCTTTCAAGCTGCTCTGTGCGGCGTCGCCGAGACCTTTGCCGATGGCCAGATTTTCAACGTGCCGCTCGACGTCCTGCTGATTGCGACGACGAAACGCTTCGCGGATTTGAGTGTCCAGGCCGTCTTTGCTGTACCTGAAGGTGGGGTCGGTCCCGAGACGGTGAAAGTAGCCACCACCGTCGGCGCTCTGTTGTGCCGTCTTGCTGGCGTCAGAGAAGGGTAGCGGCGACGGACCGTCAGCCGCCTGTTCTGGCGCTTGCGCCATCTCTTGGACCCCCGCGTAGGGTGTACGGAAGTTCGGGGCAGCGAAAGTGCACTCACCGTATAGTTCGTGGAATGCTGCCGAAACCAAACAACAAAAAAAGCATAAGCGGGTTTGCAGGATAAACAACAACAACAAACGGGCGTTTGTCGTGAAGAGAGAAGAAGAGTAGATGAAGGTTACATGAAGGTAGAAAGGCAAGCCTGTCACGACAGTTGTCACAATTTGAACAGTGAGAGTGATGAGTAACCATTCTTTTTCTTTCCTTCCACGCTTTTTTTTTTTCCAAGCAGCGAAGACGGAAACTGTGACATTGACGTGAACAACGCGGTGTGTCGCACAACGGGTGATTACCTTATTTTCTTTTCTGCGTGTCTCACTGTCACATGGGACATCCGACGAGTAAAATCCACCTCACGTCAATCAAGGGCTGCCCCGTCAAAGTTCGAGGTCTTTCGTGAGAAGGTACCACGCGACGAGTGCGGCCACAAGGACAATGCACGTGAGGCCCCACGTACTGACCTCCTCCTGCGCCTTCGGAGGGGATCCGAATCGGAACTCGAACACCCACAGGTAGTCGTTCGGGTGTTGCCAAGAAGCCAGTCCGCCTGCACTGCGTCGTCCATCGGCGTCCAGAGACTCGACCTGCACATCGGCGCGGTTGCCGTCCAGGTGCGCGCGTAACGAAAGCGTGCCGCGGCAGTTGGGGCTCCTCACCAGCAAGAGGCGCGTGCCTTGGTCAAACCGCGCCACGCAGGAAATCCTGTCTGGTGAGCGAGGGGAGCAGTAGTACGAGAACGGCACGTAGAGGGGCTCAGTCCGTGCCTCGTCAAGTGGTGGGGTGATTTTGTTCCGCCACTGGACGTCAATCTGAAGAGTGGTCTGCCCGGTCCGCCACAGCTCCTCGGCAACAAACTGCAGCATGGAACGTTCTGCAACGAACAGGTAAAGCAGTTTAGAGCCTTTGGACGAGGACTGGTGACGGTTGAGCTCGCCGCCCTCAGCGACGACCCCTTCCTCATCGTCAGTCATGTCGCTCGTCTCCGCCAGAAAGCATTGCCGGTGTGCGGAGGACACAAGACGCCCGTCGCGGCGTCTCACACGGACAAGCTCACCGAGCAGCGGCTGTGAGCCAGCCGTGACTTGAAAGGACTCCGCACCCGAGCCACATTCACTGAATGGGAAGAGCCAGACAAGCTGCGGCATCGGCTTTGTTGGCGTCAGCGTGGAGAGGTCGTATGTGGTCTGGATGGTGTAGGCAATGGTCTTACTGGACAGCTGTGCGCGCCAGTGGCACTCCACGCAACTCACTGGGGTCACATCACTGACAGAGAGCAGGTCAAAGTGGTCGACGGCCTCAGCAGACGACGAGGGTGACGAAGACGTCTTCACGATGCGCGTGCGCAGCGCGGCGATCGTTGGGGCCAGCTGTGAGTCATCGGTGGTGCTAGCTGATGGCTCACCGACGTAGTAAAGCCCGCACCTGGGAGCTGCAGGATACGGGGCCAGTCCAACCGGCTTGGCTTTGGCTGCTGGGTCGTCGGCTCCCCTGCGCGTTAGGTGCATTAGCGAGCGAGACGGTGAAGTGCGAGCGGCCAAGTAGGTAACACACACAAAAGAGAGAACAAACAAGTGTTCGCAGGGAGTCTATTGCCGCAGAGCGTCTATGAAAAGTTGAGAAAACAAAAGGGTAGTGGTGTGCCTTGCCCTCGACGACAGGAACAGCCACAGGCACGCACACGGCGAAGAGGAAGGCCACTTCCCTCTTGTTTTGCTGTCGGAATCGTACCTGGTAGAATGCAGGTACTGGAAAGGGTGCAGAAGGAACGGTGGAGGAGCAAAGAGGCGAATAGCAGGTGTGCGTGAGGATAGTGTCGCCGGTTCAAGGGAAGAAGAGGTGGAAAGAAGGGTGAAGAGGGTGAGGGTGCGCGCTTTCAAGAATCCAACACAGAATCGTAACGGCCCTCTTGCTCACAAACGACGGCACGGAGCCGCCCAACACCAGACGCAAGACGCGAACGATGCATAGTCAACGACGGCGCAGTTGTAGATGGACCACGGGACGGCACCTCTTTTTCGTTTCATGAGGAGTTTTAAGCGAGAAAGAGAGAGAGAAAGAGTCTGGAAAAAGAGAAGAGAGGCTCAAATGCACACAACGGCGGGGACAGTCTGCAGCAGAGTCGTGACGCACAGCCGAGTGAATACGGCAACATAGCGCACCCTCAAACACTGCTACTTGTCGAAGAACTGTCGCTGTCACTGTCACTGCCGTCGTCGTCGCTGTCGCTGGACGATGAGGACGACTCCTCCCGTCCCATCTCTGCACACGCATGCGTCCCTGCAAGGTCGTCTGTCACAGGGCGTGCGGTATGACACACGAGACACTCGTTGTACTTGTGCGGGATGAGGTGTTGACACGTGCGACAGTACCACATGACGACGTCCAGCTCGTGTGTGGGCGGAAGCCACTGTACCTCGTTCAGGTCATCGCTCCGCGCGTAAAAGACGTGCCGTGTGGCGGGATCGTAGAACTCGTGCCATTCCTCAGGGACGTGGTCAAAGGCGCAGTCCTTTGTGTCATGGATACCGCCGCACTGCGAACAGCGGTACTTACGCACTGTGCACTGCGAGGCGGGGTGGCCCCGTTGCCCGCACCGCCAGCAGCCCTTCTTTCGGCTCATGAGGGGGTACTCCTCAGGCCGGGCCAGCAGGCGTGGGCACTCCACCGTCCAATGGGGCTTCCCGCAAATGTAGCAGAACGCACCGTTACTGAGCGGGGGAAGTGTCTTTGCCACCGCGGGGTTATTTCGTTGGCCACCAGAGGCCGGATCCCCACCGCGACGGTTCCGCCGCTCATGACGGCGACTGGGCTCACGATCGCGGCGGCTACGCTCGCGACTGGACTCACGACTGCGGTCTCGCCGATGGCGGTGCCGGTCGTGGTCACGGTCACTCTCTGTGCGGTGTCGCTTGCTGCGATGCCGATCGCCATCACGGTCACGAGGCTCGTCGCGGTCCCGTTCGTGCTTGCGGCCGCCGGTACGGCGACTGCCACGAGCCGGGCTCCTGTCACGACGCCCCATTAGACTTTACTGACCACCCAGTGAGTGTGTGTGTGTGAGCGCGGACGCGCTTCTATGCCGTCCTGTGGTGCCTTCTAACTTGGTGCGGCGGGTGGTGTCTGTTTAGCACACGTGTATGGCACAATACACAGTAATAATGGGAGCAGCAGGCACGGACTCACAAAAAGTGTTTTTCTCTCTTAAACACACACACACACGCACGCACCTAGGAACAACTCAGCGTACAGTGAAAATGCACACCCGAGAAAAACCAAGCAACAACTAGCCAAGCCGGTGATGCGTAGGCGCGAACACACGAGTAAGTGGGGGGAGAGCGAGAGCCAACGACGAGGAGGAAGACCAGAAAAGAGTAGGGAAGTGGAGTGCGCCAGTCGTGGGATGTTAGTAAGTGTCCGCGGTAGTGCTGAGAAGCAGTACCAATGAGGCTGCAGTCGACAGGGAGCCGTGAGCGTGATGGCGAGTGCGAGCAGGCAAACGGGCGCAACACTGTGCAAAGTCACGTTGAGAGTGAACACACACACACACACGAAGCAAAGAGAAGAAACGGAAATTCTGCCAGAACGAAAAGGTAAAGAAAAGAGGCACGACACCAGAAAGAATTGGAAGGGGGAGTGGAAGGAGGGAAAAAGGTGTGTGAGAGGGAGAGAGAGGTGTGGGAGTAGCGCAGGCCACCATTTGGGTGAAACTGTTTCAGGCGGAGACACCGTGCATAGAGCGCTGCTGATTATCACCACCACAGTGCACATGAAAAGAAGTGTTGGGAGTAAACGACGTAGATCGCTCATCGACAGGAAACTGGCGTGGCAGGGCTGTCCGCGACAACGGCGAGACAAGGCCGTGGAGATCAAAGATGCCCCAAGAATCACGTATGATTGCTTGTTCACCGCACACAGACACACACAACAAGAGAAAAGAAAGAAATGTACCGTCATTCACGACGAAACGGACAGCCGTGGCTCAGCGAAGTTGGGCAAGTCCTGAAACAGAAGGGGGAAATACCTCTGTCTGAAGTAGTCCTTGCGGTCACAGTTCATCCGGGTCTGAAAATTCTTCGGCTGAGGACGGATTGTTCTCCAACTCTGTGCGACGGCGCGCTTCTTCTTCGAGCAGCATCTCACCGCTTCTCGCAATGGCGGCGGTGATGCTTGCCTGCCTTTGAGCCACCTCGCGAGAACTCTTGTAGCTCTCCGGAGCCGTGCCGCACGACAGGCGCCACATTTGATCTGCCTCATCGTCACGATCGCACACCGGTGCCATTGCCTGCAGACACACCTCCTCGCCGGCTTTGAGGTCGCGCTCGGGGACGATGAACACCCATCGGCCACCTCCCTGCGTCTCGAAGTCGAGTCCGAAGCGGTGACGGAAATACCCGTTGAGGTGGTTCGCCGAGCCGCTACGCCCGGTCCGCGCAATAACGTACGCATTGGTCGCCAGACCGCCGTGTGGAAACAAGTGAACCATCGGAATGATGCCGATGGATTTCTTCGTGCCAATCTGCAGAGGGGTCGAGTGCGACAGGCACACACTCACGGCCCATTGAAGGTCGGAGCGGGGAACCTTGTTCACCAGAGGGCCCCCATTGATATAGTTGCGAATCATCTGCAGGAGCACATCAGCCAAACACGTCTCCTCCGCGTCGAAGACGACGTTGTCCTCGAAGTAGGGGGCGTTCTTGAGGGCCTGAACCTTTCCCAGAAGCTCGGCAAAGGCGTAACGCGGGTCGGTGAGAGGGCTGCTGCGCGCAGTGATGAGGTCTGACACGATCATGCCCAGCGACGAAAAAAAGAACTGACAAATGTCGGTGTCGCTGCTCTCGCCCGAGTTCAGTTCGTTGAACTGCTTTTCGCGCTGCTCATCATAGAGGCTGTTTCGCTCCATGTCGTTGTTGTTCTCGTTGGTCGTCTCCTTGAAGCCGATTACCAATGACTCGGGAATAGCAAGGAGAGGCGTGTACTGGGGTACATCCTCGCGCACGGTGAAGTAGTGGTCGCGGAACTGCGTGCGACCGCGGTGCATGCGCAGTGCGGGATGCAAAAAGATGTGCCGGTCATGGCACCACATCAGCAACTGGTAAAAGTAGTGCACATCCGACAAGTGAGCGAGGTCGGAGGCGTACTGTCGATAGAGACGACGACGGTGAATAGCGTGGAGCTGCAGTCCCACCGCACGCGACGTGCCGCCGAGACTGTTTTGCGTTCCGTTGCTGCTCGCCTCGTCGGCGCTTTCGTCTGCATCATCTGCCACCGTATCTGAGTGAGTGACACCGTTCGGAGAGTGGGAGGCCTGCGCGCCCGACGAGAGGTCGAGGCCCTGAGTCGGCGCAAAAGCTCGCCGCACCTCGTCCGATAGGTTCTCACGCTGCTCATATAACGCGGGAAGCCAGGCGATTTCGCAGTCAGCCCGGTGGGCTTCTCCGCCTGCGTCCTTCACGCGGGATGCCGCGAACAACACGGGGCCTTCCATTCTCTCTTCGTATGGCTTCGACTGTACTGCGTCACAAGCACTCCTTCGCACTGATCTCGCCGGTGGAGAAGAATGCTTTCCTACTGTTGCAAATGCGTGAGGATAGATGAGAGGGGAAAAGAAGAGAAGGATCAAAGACCGGTGAGAATCTTTCACGAAGAGGAGTGCAGTCGCGGCAACTAGATTGTGCGTCGCCGATGTACGTTGTAGTGCCTTCGTGTCCCTCTGCGGAGCTACTCGGGATGGAGTTTGGCTCAAGGGAATGCTGCCAAACAAGACGGCACAGGTTAGGTACGGCAGCTAAACGAGTGTAGGGTAGTGAAGAAGGTGCTTGCACGTGAGTTTGTTGGTGGGGCCGGAAAAAAACCTTCAAGAAGGTAAGCACCTTTCTTTCAGAGGAACACAAAGATATAAGCCATTCCGTACGCAGCATCTCGTACTGCTTTGGTAGTACCACACTCGAACGAAAACATCAAGTAGTACTGCGTAGCAAGCACTTGCGCTCCCAAGTCACCAACACACACACACACACACACACACACACACACAAGCAAGTGACACATCTCGCTGCATTTACTTGCGCCAGTCGCCTATGTGATGAGAGTGCGCGACGCCCAGAAATACAGCTTCCACAGAACACGCACACACCTAACGAGTACAGTCGCACGAAGCCATTCCATCTCGCACTGCTTTGGTAGTACCACACTCGAACGAAAGCATCAAGTAGTACTGCGTAGCAAGCGCTGTCTATTCACGTCACACACCACAACACATCGACTTGGGCATGCTCGCCAACAAGACACACAGCAGATCCGACTGAACAGGCCACTGAAGCACAGTAATAGTCTACGCGTGAACGAAGAAAAGAGAGAACGAAAAATAGAGGAAGGAGGGAGGACTGTGCATGGCGTTCGTGAAGCAACAAAGAAGGCGACCACTGCCGGGCGCGTGCACCGGTGAGAAGCGCGGGGACAACCAAGATCGTTCCTTGACACCGCGCCACCGAAAAGAAACGGGCGCCGGTAGTTTGCATTCGCTGAGCACGACAGCTCCCGAAAAGCGGTGGGCGAAGGAAAGACGGCACAATTCTGCCGTTCTTTGGCCAGTGATGCGTGCACTTCGCCCATGTGTGTTGTGCTACCTTGAAGTTGTACAACGCCCCACCCGCTCTGAGGCGAGTCGAGTGAAGGAGGAAAAAAACAAGAGAGACAACGGAGGATCTAAACGCAATGATGAACATCTAACAAGCAAAACAAAAACACAAACACGAAATGATGGAAAAAAAATTGCTCACTCGCCTGTTCACTACTGCTCAGCCAAGACCACATAGAAGCCCACATCATGCACGTGTCCTCTGGGTATTGCGCTAGCCGCGGAAAGTGCGCGTGAATGTGGGTTGTGTGGAAGGTGTGGGAGAGAGCGCAAACGCGCTTACTTGTCCTCAACCCATCCTTCTTTTTTGAAGGTCTTTTCAAACTCCTCGAATAACTTGACCTGAGCTTCCAGCTCTGCCTGCGACGGGACGCAGCGCACCTTTCCGTCTGCCACATCCTTTTCCAAACGGGCGGTGGCGAACAGTAATTTGATTGGGAAGAAGTGAACTACACGGTTGTACTCACCCTCCGGCACCATCGCCAGTAGTTTGGCACGGCACGCCTTGTCCAAGTTGTGCCTGCAGTCATCAATGACGCAGCTGCGCTTCAAGCTCACCTGGTGTTCGACTTCTTTCAGCAGCATTGCCTCAACCTCGTCCTCACGTTCGTAGTTGCTCACTGTGCCCGTCAGACGTGCGCGTATCGTATCGGTACTGATGCAAATGGACGACTTCTTCACGCGCTCGATGTACTGCGCCGCCCACGAAGTCTTACCGCTGCCATGAATGCCAACGAGAATCATCAGCGTAGGCAACGATGAATCCACCTTTTTGTGCCTGGATGACGACGACGAGTGATGAGAAGAGCTACTTTTCTTTCCGTCGCGGCTGCTGTGGCGAGAAGAGCTCGCAGAGTTCCGCTTCGACGACGATCGGGAACTCTTCTTGCCGCCAATAGCTTTGCGCGTCACCCTCGAGTACACGTAGCGGACAACGAATAGAAGAATGCCCACCACAAAGGCCAACACAATCTTTTGTCGTTGCGCCGTTAACACAGCAGCCATGGTGGGCAAACGACGGAATACTCAAAGAGGAAAAAAAAAGAAGGTTTTATGTATATGTGTGTGTGCTTCTCATGGAAGCAAGTGACCTTTTTCTGCACGCCTGAGGAGAGGTAGGTTCTCTCAGAGAACGCTGTGTACCGAAAAGAAAATGAAAACGCAACAGCAGAGCCGTGGACAGTGGGGAGTGAAGGGATGTTGAGACACATACGGTGCACTTCTGCTGAACGAATAGAATGGGATAGTGGGTGGGGTTCACCGCGACGCCGCTTAACGAAAAAGCACCACATCAGTTCACACCGTTGATGTCGGATCTCTTTGTGGTGGTGTGCGCAACCGGTGGGGACGGCACTGTGGATGGTTCTACTCCATCTTGGTAGCGTCCAGTGCAGACAACTCCCAATGGTAGCCAACAGTAACGGCCTTGCTGCGTGCTTCCTTTTTTTTTTCCTGTTGTATATGCGCTGACGTTCGCGCGGCGGCTGGAAGGCACGGTAACAACAGGGGTCGCAGAATCTCACAAGCATTCACGTCGTGTGCCAATAAAAAAAAATACCAGCTCTATCAAGACAACGCTACACATTCTATGAAAGGCGCCACACCGGCACGGCACCGAGGAAAGAGAAAAAGAAAACTATCGCTTAGAAGACAGGCTACTGCCAAGTGCTGAGCACCGGGTGGCGCTCTCTCTTCGCGGAAACAACATCAACGGCAACGGTTGGATGGTAAAGACACACCTAGCGCTCTACTTCTTGTGTGCCTACGACTCCGCTTCCATGGTGAGTGTGAGGCCGATCTTGACTGGGCTGTTCGTGCTGCGCATGTCGCGCTGAGCCACCACGCCCCAGCGAATCGAGTCGTTGGAAACACCGCGCAGTGTGGCGGCAACTAGGCCTGTGCTGCTTGCCTTACAAGCAAAAGAGAGAGGTGTCAGCACCGTCCAGGAGGCCGGAGCCGGTTCCCCGCGGCGCGTCTGGAACACCGCCGGCACGCGTAGGCGGAACCCTTGAGTGAACCCAATGTTAACGTCAGCCTGCGCGGCAGGGATGTCATACACATAGGAGCAGGCCACCGCCGTCGACGCGGAGAAGCGCTGCAGAAACGCCAGGCGTGCGGCGCTCCACGAGTCGACGCCTCGTGTCATCTTGGCGGCCACCGACCAGTTGACACCAGTGAAACCGAGGCCAGCGTACATGACATCAATCTGGTCCACGCCGTCTTGTTGCTCGAGAAAAGATAGCTGGCGTCGCTCGAAGCCCGCGCCTGCGAGGAGGTTCAGGAAAATGGTGCCACAGTCCACGAGCAGGTTGCTGCTGCCGAGGCCGTTACGTTGGTACCCGACGGCCGAGTAGAAATCATTGCGCTGGTAATTGACGCGTACCGCTGTCACATCTTGAGAGGCAGGGGCAATCGTGTTGACGAGGACCCGCCCACTGAGCGTGAGGCCCTCCACAAGGTCCCTCAGCTTGCCAAATCCAGCCACCACACCAGCACTGTTCAACATGAGGCCTTGCTCGACGCGGCAGATGCTGAGCAGGTCGGCGCCACACGACAGCTTGACCTTGCCCAGAGTTGTGCCGTCGCGGTTGATCCACATGCGTGGGGAGAAGCTCGCCCATGTCCGTGTGGCCAGTTCCCCCGCTCCAGTCGGCGGTGCCGACACCGGCTTGGCGGACACATCAGCGGGAGCAGCACGGTTCCCGACAGCAAAGAGGTTCTCATCTGGCACAGACTGCGCGTTCTGTCGGGCCTTCACGGCAATAAAGACGCTCGACTCGTCGCGGAATGTCTTGTGAAAGAAGTCATCGACTACCCGGAAGTAGTGGTTGAGAGTACCGGGATTGTTCATTGTTCCGAGACAGCTGTAGAGCTCGTAGGTTCTCTTTTTGACGTTACGTCCGCCTACTTACCACTGCGCTGTGTGTGTGTGTGTGTGTGTGTGTGTAGTTGCTTCTGCCTTTTTTCTTTGTGCTTGCGTATTTGGATCTTTGCGCGATTGACTGCGAGGCGACTCACAAAAAGTGTCGTCAGTGGAAACACACAGCAGCTCGCGGGGGCCCGTAGCACAATCCACGTGAATGTCACAGAGAGAGAGAGAGAGAGAGAGCAAAAGATCGTGAATACGCAGTGTGAGAGGGGGGGGGGGGGTAATCGTTGTACGCAAACGTAGAAAGTGGGGTGGAATAAGAGAGTGGGGTGGGTAGATGCTCTTGTGAGACGAGGTCCGGCCGTGCAGCGCAGGCACTTGTCGCCAATTTCGTCGACCGTTTCTGAAGGTTCTGGTGAAAACAGTCGGCATTGGCAACAGCGAGCAGTGCTGGTCGTACGTTACGAGGTGGGGCAGGGGGTGGGAGCAGCCATGCCTAGCACATGATGACTCCGTCTCGATGTTTTCCTTCGGCCTGCGGGCGAGGATATGAAGGTGGACCTGACTTCAACCGCAAAGACTTCAGTGGGAAGAACAAGAAACAAACAAAAAGAAAAGGTGAACAATGTGAAGCATACTCCGTGCGTTGAGTGACTTGGGCATGGTACCGACTGCATCACCGACAAGGACACGTCCTGGCGGCAGCTGTCAGTGGCCTAGACGATAATAGCCGACATGAACGCGAGAAACCGATCGGCGTAGTCATCCGGGTTGACGCACGAAATACGTTTGCGATCGTGGACGGCACCGAAAAATGCGTGCTCTACTGTTTTGCGCGCATTGTACTTTTGCAGAATGTCGATGATGCCAATGTAATACAGCTCCTTCCGCAGTCCGGGGACGTCGTTGCACAGCATTCCGCCGTCCGTTTCGGTGAAGCACCGGCCGTCGAGATGACCACGGCGTGCCCGGGCGTGGCGCTGCGTCTGCTGTGCGCCGTTGGTGCCGGCGAGTGCCTGGGCACCCGTTCCACCACCGCCGCCGTAGCCTACCCAATTGTCCGACTCTGTGTCCGTCAAGACCGTGTTGTCGACATCGAGGCCGACGGCGAAGGGGGACGACGCGTAGGCAAACGAACTGCGTGTGGCGGCGAGCGGCAGACCGTTGTTGGTGCCACGTCCGCGCGACATGGTCGCTGCTGCGGTGTTGTTAAAGCTGCCACTCGCGACGGCCTGCGGGGCCGCACCACTCGTCGTCACACGCGACGCGGATGGCGACAAGTAGTGGATGCCCAGCAGGAAGGAGTAGTCCATGATTCGGCACCGCTTGAGAAAGCTGCAGTCCTTTTTGATCTGCTCGATGAGAAGCGCGCGACGTGCCTGGCCAATGTGCAGCGGACTGTGTAGATCGAGGTCCTTCTGTGTACAGGTGGCACGGATCTTCTCAGACTCCGAGGCGAATCGCCCAATGACGCTTCCCTTCAGGTCGAACTTCTCATGAATGGTGTTGGTGGTGGCGAACACGTTTTGCATGATGATGAAGTTGAACGTCTCACTGCCGATCTCCAGCCGGTGGTGGCCAACGAAGTGAGGCAGTAGTGTGTACGGGTTGTCGCGGATGTGGTAATAGTAGCGATGCAGGATGTCGCGTAGAAACTCGCTCTCCTCCTTGTTCATCGTTTTAATCACCCAGTCACGGCCGCAAAAGAAGAGCTGGGCGGCAGACTTGCCCGGTGTGGGGATGCTGTGCCACCGACTGTAGTGCAGCACATCACAGTACGTCTTCGGGTCGACCTGAAGAAACTCACGGATGTGCCGGTAGCACATGGGCGAGTAGTCGGTGAACTTGAAATCAACCGGCGGCATCTCGCCTTCATTTTCGTAGTCGAACTCAGAGTCGTTGTCAACGGCAAAATCGTCTGCCCTGAAAGATGCCCTTGCCGCTGGGCGGCGCCGTCCATCATGAGCCTCATCCGTGCCTTCACGATACACAGCAGCCCGCGCGACCTCACCGTCGCTCAGCGTCTGCTCGGAGGGATTGCGGTCGTCGAACACGAGGTAGGAAAAGCGGTGGTCACGACGTCCCTTGTGCTCCTTCACCGTAGGCGGTCCACAGCAGCTAGTCCCCATCGCGTCTCGTGACCGCGCGTGGTATTCCACGGTGGTTTCGATCGTGAAGTCCGTCTTCGGGTTCAGCGGGCGCTGCTTCTCAGGATGTGAGATGCTCGTGATACTTTTGGTGAGGGCAATCTTGAGGCACTTGATGACGTTCACGGTGGCCTGATTTTGGTGCCCGTCCTCGTCACCGGAATCAGGCGGCGCGCGAGCCCTACCGCTGAGGCCACCGTCTTCGTTTGAGTGCGAGTCACACGTATCGGCGGTGTCCTTTCCCATGCCCTCCTCCTCGTCGGAGGAGATAGAGCCGGGCTCAAACGTGATGCCGGCGAGCAGCTCGCGGTTTCGAAATACGACAGGCATGTGGAACGGGTGACGGTCGACACTCAGACAGTGATGTCAAGTTGTGAGTGCGTCGCTACGCGCGGCAAGAAGTAAGGCAAAAAAAGAAAATAGGGAGGCAGTTGTGTGCGCAAGCTCGGGCGGCAAGCAAGCTGCTGAAAGAATGCAAAGGCAGTTGGCGGACGAAGAAGAAAGCATGAGTGGAGGACAAGAAACACACACATACACAATGACGCGTGCACAATCAACTTGACGGCGACATCAGTATCTGCGGCGGTAGGCGCGTGTATGATGCAGTGTGGCCAGGCACATAGTGGGTGGTGTCTGCATCTGTCACAGGCGGCGGGCTGTTGCCCTCGAGAACGCCACGGCACGCTGGCTGCTCTTCTCCTCCACGGGTCCACAATGTTGGCTTCTCCTCCTCTCTCCCTCGTTGTGGCTTCCAGGGAAGTGTGATGTGTGCGAACGCGCGTGGGAGGGGTGAAGGGCCATCATTTCTGTTATTTTTGGTGTTGTATGTGTAAGTGTGTTGTGTGAGTGTGCGCAGAACGCGCTTATTGAACACATCTCCTGCAAGACCGCCAAAAAGAAACGTGTCACAAGGCACAAACACAAAACCAAAGCCACAAAAAGGCAGGAGAGTGATGGCACTCGGTTAAACGAACAGTTACGTGACGTGTACTCGCGATCCGCGGTGCGCAGTTGTCGCGCACATCAAGGAGAGCCATCCCCACCGTACTGACAGCTCACTTCTTTTGACTGGCACCGCCTCGGTGGGACCGCGTCGCACGACGGTTTTTGGCACCGGTGCCGTACCTGTCACGCAGCGCCACGGCACCTTCTTCTTGTACGGCATCGCTGCGCTTCGGCAGAGCCGTGAAATCAGGCGAGTCGCTCGTGCCCAGTGCGTCGGCCACAGAGCCGCCCTGCGTCTCTGTCTGTTGGTCGTCGTCGGACTCATCGTTGACCACAGCCGGCACGGCAGCGCTTTCCCCATCGGCGGGCCTTGTCGCGGCAACAGCGGCCGACTGAATGCTCTCCAGAAGGTCACTTCCAGGTAGCGGAACTGCCACGGTCGGTCGCCTGGCTAGCGCGTTCGACAACTGCTTCATCGCACGTAACCACCCAGAGGGCTCGATACGGCGCAGCACCGGCGCGGCGTCGGCAGGGGCCACCTCGCGATGGCGCTTCCGGTCAGTCGAAAGATCCGCGTCACCAATAGTGTAAGTCAGGCTGCCGACCGAGGGCAGCGCACCAGTCATGGGACGGTAAACACCGCCAGGACGGCGACTCAGCACAGAAAGTGTCGCGTCCGCTGCGGAGACGCCGCCGAGGACCGTGTCTGCCTCGCCACCCTGCACACTATGGTCGCCGTCTGTCCCACCGGCTGCACCTCCGTCAGACGTGCCCACGACGGACCGAACCAGCTCCAGGAGCTGACCTACGTGCTGGCGCAGGACGACGCTGACGGGACTGCAGCACCGGAGAAGCTCGCGCGAGGAGGTTGGCAGCTTCGACGCAATGGCAAGCACCGTGGAAAGGTGCATCACCGCGGTGGGTGAGTCGTCAACCTCGCGCGCCGCTGCATCGCGCCAGTTGAAGACAACCTTGGCCACCGTCTCTTGTACCGCACGCAGACCACCCAGGCTGCGGCCGAGCGCGTGCTTGTACGACTGCTCAGGGTCCAGCACCGGTTTCTCGTAAATGGCGAGGGACAACGCCTTGCTCTCCGAGAAGACGTGTACGAGCATGTTACCAATCGATGCGCGGCCCTCACTGTTGAGGAGGAGTGACTTAAGGCGATCGTAGATGTAGAGCAGGTAGTGCGTATCCTGTCTAGCGTAGCTGACCATCTCTGCCGGTAATGGGCGAACACGCCAGTCTGCCGTCTGGTACTTCTTGTTGAGTTTCACCTGGCAAAAGTGGTCGACCGCGAACGCGAGACTGTATGGCATGTGCAGTGTTTGCAGAGCGATACCGGTGTCAAAAAAGTTGACTAGGTAGAGGCCAAAGTCTTTCTGAAGCCACCGCACATCCTCGCGTGCGCCGTGAAGAACCTTGAGCGTTTTCGGGTTCAGGAACACGGGGGCCAAAAGATGCATCGACGAGCGTAGCTGCAGGCAGTCGATGATGTAGTCGACTGTGCGCGAGCTAATCTGCATGAGGCAAGTGAAGCCCTGGTACGAGTAAAAGTCGTGGTGCTCCAGATCAATCGCGATTTCCGTCTCCGGCAACAGCTCCTTTACCACATCTTCCAGGCCAACGACAGTGTCGACGAACCGCAAGGGACACGTCGCCAGTGGTTGGTATGGCGTATCCGTCTGCGGCATCAGCTGGCTTGCCGGTGGGTGAAATGCCTTGATGGCGTCGGCGAAGGGGTGGACGTGGGCGGTGCCAACGTGGCGCACTCCCTGTGCATCGTGATAGACCGGCACGAACGGCGCCTCGCTGTTATCCACCGGGTGTTCAAACGTGAGTTGTGGGCGCCGCACACCCATGCCAGTGCGCTGGCCGGGGCTCGAGGCGCTGCCGCCGCCCGTGCCGTCCCCGCCGCTAAGGTCACGGCCCAGCTCAGAGCCGAAGGTCACCGCCAGTTGGTCGTTGGCGTCAAGCTTGCGGCCTTTCATCTCATCCAGCACAGAGTCCACCGACTCAAGCAGCGAGTCGATCGCCTCCATCGCCGCGGCGCGCTGGGCCTCGGAGAGCGCCGGTAGGCCACTGGCGTTGTTCGTGGTCGAACGCAGAGAGCTGCGTCGGCGTGCGGGAAGGAGCTGCATGCAACGGTCCATGACGTCGATGAGAGTGTCGCTGTGCTCCTGGACGTACTTGGTAAAGTCGGGGAAGGCTTCATGGTACTCATAGTCTTCACTGGGGATTTGAGAGGCAAGACGGCTGTAGTCTTTCACAGCGCCGAATACGGTGGTGACGACATCCTTGGTGGAAGGCAAGCCTTCCTTCTTGGAGGCTTCACCGGCTGACATGAACGTGACTGCAAGCTGTTGTGCAATCACCACAGACAATCGTGTTGTTGAGCAGGGAAGAAAAAGAAGGAAAAAAGAGTGAAGGGGCAATGGAGATAGAGAGCGTAGTTAGCGCGACAAACCAGACACGAGTGGCCACAGCGATAAGATGAAGTTGCGTCAGTGGTGTGCGTGGTTGGCGGGCACGCGCCGTGTGGAGCACACTGCCGCCACGGTGCCCTTCGCCGCTTGCGTTTCCCCATCTCTCTGTGGCAGTGCGTGGCGCGCGTGTAGACGTTGCTAGCTTCTGGGTTTCACTTTGTCACACTTCTGAAGTGGTTTTTTTTCTTTTTTTCGCCTGACAAAGACAAAATGCCTCAAGTTCGCGTCTGCAAAAAGCGCAACGAAAAGAAAAGAAAAAAAAGGTGTCGAACAGTGGCACGACACGAGTCGGTGTCAAGCAATGCGTTGGCCTAGCCACAAGCGAAGGTAAGCGCCACCTGGAATGGATGCGCGCCGCTCATGCTCTCTCTCTCTCCCTGGAGCGAATCACGCACGGTAGGTTGCCACAGTCTGTGGGACTGGCAAACAAACAAGCAACGCGCATACAAGTCATCAAAGAGTTTCCAACCGCACACTGGGTGCTGGCACACTCACAAGGGAACGCGTTCAGCGACAGTCGTGCGGCACCCCATTATACCCATCGTGAAGTAACCAAAAGAAGGAGGAAAATAATACAGGGAAAGCGAGAAAAATCAGTAGTGTTGCCACCGATAGAAGGGAGAGATGGGGAAAAGGAAAAACCTCGGAAGCAGGGCACAGGCGACCACTGCTTCGGCAACAACAACCGAGGAAAATAAAAAAGAATAGGTGTCCTTGAGTGCCCATCGTGCGCGCCGGTTCACAATCGTGTGATACGCGAGGCAATGGATCCAAAAAGAAAGGAGCAGGCACAAATGCACGCACCATCACTCTCTCTTCCTCACACGCACACTCACTCGTCCGCTCTTTCGCCAGCTGAAGCCAGGCGTCGTTCAATGAGGTGGCCCACCGCCACAAACTTGTAAACCAAGTACATCTGCACAAGAGAGAGGATCGTCACAATGCACGCGAAGATCACGAGAGGCATGCACGATCGCTCGAACTGAGAACGCATGCGCTTGTGACATGGCGTGCTGAACTGGTCATTGGGGATGCCGCAAAGAGGTGCGTCGATGCAGCCTGAGCAGTCCACGCACGATTCCGTGAAGCCGGAGCAGCTGTTTTCCAGGTAGTAGTAGGAGAGTGAAAGTATCTGACGGTTCTTGATGAGAAACCTTCGTGATTCGGTGGTTGTGAACGACCGACTCATGACGATGATCGTCATAAGCCCGCACGCGATGCTGCCCAGCAGAAGCACCACGCGCACTAGAAGGCCCCGGCGTTGTTGCTGAACGGGGAGCTGGAGTCTCACGGCGTGGTAAATTGTGACTACCACGGAGACAGCCCACACAACACACGAGGCAATAATGTACGAGGTGAACTCACTCATGTACTTGGCCACGACGTACGGTTCTGACATGGTGATGGATATGGCCGCATACACGATAAACGCAGCCACGGCGATGAACGTGATGGCGCCGACGATCAGTGTGGTCTGGGGAATTTTCGTCAGGTACATCAACCCGGTGTCGCGGAAAAGGCCGGGGGGCGCGCGGTACGTCGTGATGAGAGCACGACGCTGCCGTTCCTTGCTGCGCTTCCCTCGGCGAATGGCGCGTTCTGCCTTGATCAAGTGTGCGAGTTCCTCGCGGGTGACGGAGAGCAGCAGGTCATTGTCCAGGTCGGGGCACGCACACCGCACAGTCACAAACGCACGCAGAGGGACCTGGCGCGGGTTGTTGCCCTGGCTCGTGTGCACAATGTAGCGACGGCAGAACATGCGCAGGTACTGCATGTCCATCAGTGCGCGCGAGGGGTCCTGAAAAAGACTATAGAAGTTACTGCGTGGGTCGCGGCCAAATTCCACATTGTGAATGCGGCTGCGGGAGAAGGTCATGAAAGGGATTGGGCCGAGTGTGCCAGCCTGGCCCTTCAGTTTATTCCGGACGCGGGTCGTCACCTCACCGTGATCACCCTGGTCCGGTTCGTCAGCGGCACTGCCAGCCATCTCGTTCATCCCACCCATCTCGTTACTATCCGCGCCACCCATGTTTGCCAGCGTTTTCTCCGCATTTTCTCCGGGCATCTCCGTCACTGCGGCCACGCCATGCTGTTTCGGCGGCTGAAAAGACTCGGAATTGTCTTTCCCGTAGTCGTTACGGTACTGCGCAAAGTCCTCCTCAGTGTAGCGATGCACGTGCATCAGCATGAGTGTGTCTCGACTGATGGTCGCGACAAGTCCCTCGTAGTACATTTTACGTTCGTCCCCATCAATTTTAAACGTGCCGTTGAACGTGACGCATCGTCCGATGATCTTCAGCTCCGGCGGCGATAGCGACGGAAGGTTCTCCATTGGCTTGTCGTCGTAGATGACAACCCTGTTGACAATGTCCGCGATCGGCTCCTCCACGAGGGCTGGCTCATGCGCGGAGGCGGAACCGGGTGCGTCGCCGTTCAGGCGGTCGTTTTCAGGGCTCACATTCTGCTCCGGTGTATTTGGTCGCGTCTCCCGTACAGGTTGTTCGGCGGGCTCCACAGGCTGATGCTCAGACGGGGAGGAAAACACATGACCGTCTTCGTTCCCTTGCTCGGTGGGATACTCACACACCTGTTCCGTCTGTCGTTGGGTGGGTCTCATCTCTCTCTCTCTCACTTCCTGTGCCAGTGATTGGCGAAAACCGTGAGAGTAAGACGAGTGCGGACGGTCCGAATCTGGTTTCACGACACACACAGGCAAGGCTTGTCAGCGTGACGTCGCAGTCGAAAGGTGACCACCAACGGCTCAAGTGTCTGTGTCTCTGAGAAAGTGACCTTCAGTGATTAACATTTTTTGTTTGTGGATAGAGAAAAGTGAAGAACCAGCAAGGAAGAGCACAACGCAAGGACGGAGAAGTGCGAGAGTGATCTGACAGCGAGGGCATCGTCGCGCAGTGGACGAGAGCAGACAGCGAGGGTAGCTCCGGCTACGGTGTGCGGTGACATGTCCCACAGGGGCACATCTCTGTCGGTGCGCAGGCGTCTTTTGCACCATGGCACTACGTAGCCGGGTACAGTCGACAGTGCGTGCGGACAGCGGACGAGTAAGGTCTCGTGCACATGAGTGAGACAGCACACAAAACGGCGTGTCAACAACACGAAGAATGCGGCAGCGACGTTGGGGTGAACTGCGAAGGTTAATCTCAGTCGCACATTGAGGATTATTTCCTTTTTTTTTAACGGTCGTCCTGCACAACTGACTGCGACGTGACGTTCCTTGTGAAGTGGAAGTGTGTTGCAGATGGCGTTTGCGCACTACGAAAAAGAAGAACCTCACCACCACAGGTTCTCGCCACGTGAGAACACCGACATGTGTCTCGACCTTTTCCTGCCCCACTCTCTTGCCCGCCGTGGCAGCAGTAACTGCACGGGACGCGTCAAAGCAGTTGATGGAAAGCGACGGCAGAGAAAAAAAAAAGGAAAGAAGTGCGGGCAAGGCAGCAAAAAAAAAAAAAGTGCACGTTCGTCACAACGCGTGCAGAGGCTACTCCACACATTCAAAAACTGCTGCGCCATCTGCATCACCCCATTGAGCACGGAGCCCCGAGACAAGCAACGAGCTGTAACTTGAGCAAAGAAACCTGAGCTCCATCGCCGTTGACTACAAACGCAAGCTAGAGACGTTGCGGTGACGTGAGTGGTACCTTTCAACGTCGCGATAGCAGTACGATGGGCGCTCACGGTGACGCTCACGTTCACGGTGTCTGTGCCCACCGCCGTGCACTGCTTCAACCCGTTTCGGAAGCAGCTGCACGCATGGTGACGCGAAGGACGCGACAGGTGCGCACGAGGCGGTAGTGAAGGTACATATTACTGACGGCGAGCACACCAACCACGAACGAGAAGCAAAGAATTGGAATCAGTGACCGGATAAGCTCACCAAAGACGGTGCCAGAGCATGGTGTGGGGAGCAAATGATCGTACTCGCACACGCACAAAAAGGCTTCGGCGCCAGCTGGGCACGACACCTCAAACCCCGAGCAAGTGTGTCGGTAGTAGTACGGACACAGCACATTAGCGGACAGCTTTCCATTATGCACAAAGCGCCTCAGTGAGGTGATTGTCAGCGCCTTGCCAAGCACAATGATCACCATGAGCGCACAGGCGAACGACCCTAGAGAAAGTAAAGCGCGCACAATAACAATGGAGAGCGTGCGCTGCCACTCCACCGTCATCTTGATCGCATGAAAGGCGGTGACAACGGCGCTAAGCCCACCCACGACACAGATCCCGCACAAATGACCAAGAAACTGGTTCATGTACTCGGAGGTGATGCCGGTAGCCGTTGTTGAGTACGCAATAACCGTGTAGACGACAAGAACGAGAACCATAATCAGCTCCAAGAGTGCCAAGGTGAGCGTTTGGCTTGGGAGGTGGGTAAGATACAGTACACCCGTACTGTGGAACGGGCCGGCGGGTGCGCGGTATGTCTCCAAGACATCGTGCCGGCGACGGTTCTTCTTCTTCTTTGCGCGCACAATATCCCGATTGACCTTCACGAGATGACCAATCTCCTCGCGGGTGACGGAGAGCAGCAGGTCATTGTCCAGGTCGGGGCACGCACACCGCACAGTCACAAACGCACGCAGAGGGACCTGGCGCGGGTTGTTGCCCTGGCTCGTGTGCACAATGTAGCGACGGCAGAACATGCGCAGGTACTGCATGTCCATCAGTGCGCGCGAGGGGTCCTGAAAAAGACTGTAGAAGTTACTGCGTGGGTCGCGGCCAAATTCCACATTGTGAATGCGGCTGCGGGAGAAGGTCATGAATGGAATGGGACCCATCGTGCCGATTTGGCCCTTCAGTTTATTCCGGACGCGGGTGGTGACCTCGCCATGGCTTTCCCCATCTGAGTTGGCGACAAGCAGCGTATTGTAGTTACCTTCCTGCGGCTGCAGGTCCTCAGGCTGCGGAGAGGACTTTTGGGTGAGACTGTCTTTCTCCGTGGTTTCCTTCGTCTTCTGAGTCTCAAGCTTGTGGGCCTGATAGTCTTCTTCGGTAAAGCGATAGACG
Source organism: Wallacemonas sp. TrypX (assembly GCA_030849625.1). Taxonomy (NCBI): domain Eukaryota; phylum Euglenozoa; class Kinetoplastea; order Trypanosomatida; family Trypanosomatidae; genus Wallacemonas; species Wallacemonas sp. TrypX. The sequence continues at coordinate 36,337 of JASANP010001152.1, read as the reverse complement.
TGCATGAGCATGACAGTGTCGCGATTAATCGTGCCGACAAGGCCCTCATAATGAAACAGCATAGATTCACCGTTCGTGGCGGTGTCACCGGTAAACATGACGCAACGGCCAATGATCTTCAACTCCGGTGGCGCGAGCTCCGGTAGGTTCTCTATAGGCTTGTTGGCGTGAATAATCACACGAGCGAGAATGTCGTCCAGCGGCTCCTCCACCGGCTCATCCTCCACAAGTGCTGCCACGTCGACGTCGGTCGGCTCTCTTCCGTCCGTGCGTGCAGGGGGTGCGACTGAGCTGGTCACAGGCGCCATCTGTGTGTTTGAGGCACCCGCAGCACCGTTGCTCACCGCTGGATCAGGCATGCTAACCGCATTCGGCTCACGAGCAGGGACTGACGGCGAGTCAGTCTTTTCCATCCTGACGAGACTCGACACTCACCGACACGGCTAAAAAGACGGAAGAAGGAAAAGGAAGAAAAATTAAAAAGAGAAGGTGAGCAAAGCAAAAAGGAGAATCAGCCGGCGGCACGCAGTTCAGTTGCCAAGGACGAGTACCGGCAATCAAAAAAGAAGCAACAGCCTGCACTAACACAGCGCACGGGTCAGCGACGAGATGAAGCGGTTGTGAATCTGCGCCACGAGCTTGTTTTTTTTTTCTCGATGTGACACCCTTTGTGGTGGATAGCAGAAGAGCGACGGAGTTCGCTCAGATGAAAAACCTCACGCCGAACACAACAGCAAAGAAACAAAAACCAGGCTGCTGCTGCTCGGGACCAGAGTCACAGCGTTCCAGTGCGGTAACCGTCGGTCTGGGAGCAACTGTGGGTTCAACGATGCGAGAGGTAAATAAAGACGAGGGAAGGAAAGACGAATGAATCTCAGGAACGAGACAGTAGACGGGCGTGTGACTCTTTTCTGTGCGTAAGCGTCCACAGGGAGCTATACGAAATGGGGTACACGAATACGCAGACAAAGCTGCCGACGTGCCGATTGCGCACGTTCACTCGGTGGAACGGCGCGCTCTCGTGCATTGACACGACGACACTTTTCAACAGACAGGGAGGGGGAGGAGAACCTCTCTCTTTTTTTTTATGTTGTTGTCCAGATGAGTGCAGATCGCTGGCAGAGTGGGTGCGGGAAAGCACAGGCATAAACAGTTAGAATTCCTCCTTTTCTTCCCCCTTGCCACGCCGCGCATCTGCCGCGAAGCCCACTGTGCTGGTTGTGGGAAAGTGCAACGTCTGGGCAGCGGGAGTGGGATTGATGAAGGTTGGAAAGATGCAGCACACCAACGAAGCAACGGAGTGAGCACTCGCCAGTGCAAAACGGGAAAACAGAGCAGAAAGGGACGAAGAAAAAGTAACTCGTCGCACCAACTGTTTGTGAGTGTGAGTGTGTGTGTGTGTGTGTGTGCAATGCGAAGACAAAACAAGGCAGTCTCAGCACGTACACACATCTATACAACTAGTGACCTTGTCAGTATGCTAAAAGAACGTAACAAAGGGAAAAAAGACGAAGGAATAGAGAAGCGTGACACTCACCGACAGGCTGCCGTGGTGCAGCCACGACAAGTCACTAACCGGTGCGGCCACTGTGTGTACGTAGACCCCAGCACGCGCCTCATGTGAGCCTCTGCGCGTGGAAGTCTCTCACGGAGACACAGGCCCATGCACACACGCACGCGAAAATACCCATGGCCTGATGAAATATGGCGCCGCGAAAGACGACTCGCAGCCGCTACGGCGACGGTGGGAGCCGCACCAGCGTTTGGACGATAGATGCGCGCACACACACACGCACACACGAGCGCGCATGCTGCGACGAGAAGCAGTCTAGTCGTCTTTCAGGAGCGACTGTTGAACCTTCTCAAAGACCATAAAGGTGATTCCGCTCGCTGGCACTGCCTTGAGGTAGTTCGCGCCAAGACCGCTAAAGAGCGCACGCACGCCTTTCTCACGGTACGTCTTGGTGAAGCAGTCGATCATGCCCGTGTACTTTTTTTTTCGCCCATTGGAGCCCTGCGTCTGTAGTTTGGTGCGTACGACGTTCAGTGGGTAGGAGGCGGTCTGTGCAATGACGGACGCGAACATACCGCACGCGCCGGCTTCCGCAGAGCTGAGCGAAGCTTCCCGCTTGCTCACGCCAGAGACCTTCATGCGGTACAGCGTTGCAGACTGCTGCACGCTGGAGTAGATGCCCATCTCCAGTCCACGGTAAAGCACGATGCCCACCATGTTGGGGGCGAACCCGCGGTAAAACTCGCGCGCGCCACCTTGACGGTACGCTGTCCGGACAACCTCCATGACGCCTCCTTGGTATTCGCCGCTCTTGGCGACAATCACCCGTGTCTTGACGAGCTCGACGGGGTAAAGGATGCTTTGTGCGCCAACGCCTGCCGCCGCACCAATGCAGCAGTTCACCACCAGTCGCGGCACACTGGACAGGCAGCCTAAAGAGTTGAACGGCGGTGTCAGGATGGAGGCCTCACGCTCGATGGCTTTCTTGATATCCGCGCGGCGGAACTCAACAAGCGCGGGGTCGTCCTCTGGATGAACGCCTTCATTTTGCGGGGCTCCGAGCATGGCGTCACGCTCCGTCTGCTCACGTTTACGGATGTGCTCACTAATGTGTTCCTTCTCCTTGTAACGCTGTACCGCGCGCTGCCGACGCTGAGACTCGCGCTCGACGCAGTCTTCAAAGAGTGAGGTGAGGTAATTGCGGATAGAAAACACAATGGCAAACTCAGGACCAGCTTTGAAGCAGTTCACCAAGTTGCCGCGCCAGAAACCCTTCAGTCCACCATCCTTGTAAATCAGCTTTGCCACGTCCAGAAGCGAGGCGTGCTTCTTGGAGCGCAGGCCTGTGCCCTTCGCTGTGAGATGGCCCTCTTGAACAATAATTTTGACACGGTCAAGGGGTGCCGTGCAGGTTCGGCTAGCCGCGCCAGCGGCACCACCGGCGATAAAAGTCACCGCCGTACTGTACCAATCACGCCGCGTGTGCAGCGTTTCGGGATCTGTCTTGGCGTCTGTCTCACTGTTCGGAAACAGCGCGTCTGTGGTAGAGGTGACCTTGGTAAACGGATCTACGTGGTCCGGTGGGAAGGACGCGTCTGTTTGAGAGCCCACGCTTCGTGTGGTGCGTCGCTGGCCAGCTCGATCACCTAATGCAGAATGAGACGACGCGGTGCTGGCTGCGGTGATGGGGGCCTCGCTATGCGCACCGTGGCTTGGCATTGGTGAGTCGTCATGCTCATTCTCTGTCTGCGTGCACTGGCACGAGTTCGGCACAGTGTCAGTGTGCGCGACGCTCGCTGGCATGCTGAAAAGCAAAAGAGAAAAGTCAGCGCGCTCCTGTTCCCTTCAACAAAATACACACGACCGAATTGAGTCAAAAAAACAATGGTGGGGTTCTCGGTGGGTGGTGGCTAGCCTGACGATTTTCTTCTCTCTTTAGGGGCGGTAGTCGGCGTAGTCAAAGCAGGGGTGCCGCAGCGCCAGCTGAACAACAAGGACGACGTCCAAGAGGAAATACGGCAGACGTCACTGCACGCACACACACACACACACACGGGATAAGCGGCTGCGGCGCGAAGAAACGCTAAGTTAGGAGGAAGATGTATGGACGATCTCCTCGCAGAAGTACCTGGTGCGCGGCGAAGGTCACTGCGATGATGAAACTAGATGTATGTGTGTGTGACCGTGTGTCTGACTTGCGGACTGCGGTGTGAGATGGACACGGCGAAGTGGAAAGTGTTGGAGTTTGGTGCGATGAAGCACAAGAAGAAGAAGAATGAGAGCGTGAGATGGTAAACTTACCGGGAGCCGATTTGTACGGCCGGCGGGGCGCTGGGGGAATAATGGTACCGCATTCTGATGCTTGTCACCACTGATTCGAGCTCCGGACAGTCGACCTGGACGGTCCGCAGAGCGGCAGGAGGAGGCCAAGTGTGAACGATCAAAGCGAAGCGACGTTGGTCATGCAACTGCTTGAGCCAGTCGCTGCGGAAGACAGTAAATACAGGTAGTCACTTCGTTGGAAAGCAGATTCCCGTTTTTTTTTTCTTTTAAATGGATGCATATGTGGAACGTGGTTGCACGCGGGGTCATGCAGAAACAACAACGGGAAGGGGCGACACAGCTGTTTGTCCACTACCTTGACTGGTCTGATAACTACCACCAGAGTGTGGTACCCCACAGCGAAGGAAAACAAATTCACAAGCACAACAGGAGGCAGCCATCAAGTGACCACTTGCGCAACAGCGTGAACACAACCAGCTGTGCCAGCAGATGCGAGGCACAAAAAAAAAAAAGAGCACAAATTCAGTTGGTAAAGTAGTGGCATCAGACTCACGACAATCTGGACAATGCGTCCTTGAAGCAGACCGGCAGAAGACTAGAGGGAGAAAAAAACGTGGAAAGGGTGGAGATGTGTGCTCGTGCAAACACAATGACCAATACGTAAACAGAGCCCCCGTCAAAAAAAAAAAAAGCAATACGCGGCAGCTAGTGCAATGGCAGCACCGGTGTCTCTCACATGGTTGCTGGTCAGAGCGAGAAAGAGATAAATAAACAAATAAAAAGCGACTGTTACTTTAATCATTCTCGCCAATCAGTACAGCCCAGCACGCGGGTAGTAGTACGGCCGCCACGGCACAGTTTGTTCTCTTCAAGCCGCTTACTCGCGCAGCCCCATGTGCCTACAGGGAGTGTCTGCCTCCTGTCCAGCACGTTCTGGCAAGAAGAAGAAAAAAAATAACAACAGCAACAAGAAGATATAGTTACGAATGTCCTCTTTTTCGATAATAAAGTGAAGTGCACGTCTCAAGTAGTGTCCACGTGGTGGACTCGTTGGACATGAGTCGTAGAGCCCAGCATTGCCACTATTGCTCTAACTTGGGTAGGTATGCGACGAACTCAACGCAACAGGCAAGCATCACTCACTCACCAAAAAAAAAAAGGAACAAAAAAGAAAAGAGTCGCCTAGCCAGGTGCCATGGCATGTACTGTTGTGCGATAGCTCCCCTGCGCGCCCGCATCTTGTTTTCTCGTTTCCGCTCATACGCTAGGCGGCGGACGCGCCGACGCGTTGATCTGCGACATTGTCCCGCTTATAATAACTTTCGTCAGCGACGTAGTAGCCCACGACAGGATACTTGCTATCGAACGTTTCCACGTAGTGCGCGAGGGTCGCTAACTCCTCCTCGGTACAGGCGGCCCAGTACTTGTCCAGCTTCGCGCCCGTGATGTCCCCACAGGCGAGTGCCAGGGTGGCCTCGTGACCGGCAAAAACATGGTAGTCAGCGCCTGGGCCGTAGAACTGAGGGGCCACCTCGTACACCTTGCGCTTCAGGCTCACCAGGATGCGTGGGTTCTTAACGCCGTCGTACTGGAGCAGATCCTCCTTCGTGTACGGACGCATCGGCTCGGTGGAGACAGGACGAATACCAGTCCCACGGCCGTGGGTGTGGCCGTGTGACGCGGCCTCATCCTTGTGGGTGTGGCCCTGTGAGCCAGCGCCGTCTGCGTTGGAGGAGCCCGCGGAGGCATCCTTCTTGTCCTTGCTGCCGGTGATGTACGCCACAGCACCACCAGCGAGCAGAACGATGGCAATGCCACCAGCAACGGCAATTATCTTCTGGTTCTTGTTGAGGGCGGAAGACATGGCAACTGCGTGGAACTGTCAGCAAAGACAAACGGTAATAATGAATGTGGACGTGCGTGTGTGTGTGTGTGTGTGATGGCAGGTGTGCTGATGTGCAATGTGCCGCACAGCGGTGAGGTGGTTAAAACAAAAGAAGAAGAGAGCGAAAGAGAAGTGGGAAAAGGAGCAGTCACAGGAGCGTAGGCGTGGCGTGCAGAATTCGTCCACAGATAATTGAGCACATCTTGCTCCACGCCGACCCAACGTGGGAAGACTACCAGATATGGCACATGTTTCAGACGACATCTGTGTGTGGGCGTATCTCTGCTGTTCACTTAGTGTCTAACGCGACCGACGGCAGCCGTGCCAAACCGTCTATCCGGAGGGCTCAGGGTCGTTTCACGAAATGCGTGAAAGGAGGCTCATGAGGTACTGCACGGTACACAGGACACCTTGTTTGCCTACGATTCTGCGCTGGCAGCTCGCCAATCCACCACGAGATGGGGCACACCAGCTTTCCAGGAGACAATTACGGATTTGTGCATGTGTGCATGTGTGTGTGTACATGTGCGACTGCGTATGCAAGAGGAAAGAAGGACGAAAAAGTCGACCGACAAATAAAGCGTGACAGCGAGTGCACAGCGGTGAGTCCGCACACGACGGTCATGAGCATCTGCTCATGCGGCAGAATTTACATCAGCTACAACACCAGACAGAGCGCGCACGTATGAGCTTGACCGCAGCGTCCTGCGCTTCTCTCACTTCTTCCTTTCTCTCACGAAGGGTCGACTGAACGGGACAGCGGGTCACCGGCTACGTCAGTACACAGGGTCCATGGCCGGATTGTCGTGAGCGTTATCGTCAATGAGGACCGCGTCCAGCTGGTTCTCTAAGAAGCGCGGCTGGCATCCTTTGCGGATGCGCACCACCGAGTTGGCCGAGAAGTTATTTCGCAGAACGGCGATGCCTTTCGCCCCGCCCTGGCAATCGAGCGCGTAGTAGGCACAGTCTGCTGTGTGGTTGCCCTGGATGAGCGCATCGCGTGCACTGCTCTCGACTAGTATGCCGGTGTTGTACAAGTAGTGAAGCAGGTTGTCCTCCACCATCAGCGGCGCCGACGACTTCGGCAAGCCCTTCATCTCCGGCAGACGAGCCGCTAACGGGAAGCGGCCGCGAAGCACAACTGCCGTGCCTAGAAACACAAACTCACAACGTGAAACGCGCACACGTGCGGCGTCGCCGTACACCCCGACCACGCTGGCCCGGTCCCGCTGCGCGACGGACGCTATTTTGACCACGATAGCAGGAAGTAGAGCCCGGTCGCGCGTGATCTCGGTGCCATTCGCAACACCGTCCTCGCCACCGCTAGCAGCCTCGTCATCCTCGTCCTCGCCATGTTCCATGACTGGACTGCCCCTTTTCCCGGATGCGTGCGCGTCCGCATCGGCATCGCGTAGCGCCAGCGCGAGTTGGACCTGAGGAAGGCCCGTGAAAAGGCACTTGCTGACGTCAATCTGCGACGTTGGCAGCGCGTACACGGCGGTGGCGTGGGGTGCGTCGAAGGTGCACTTGGTACAGCTCACCCGGCAGTACTGCGACACCGTCAGTTGTGCCGCGGCATGAGTGGCGCTGGTAAAGGTGCAGTTTTGGAACGTGACATGCGCGCGACGCACGACAACAGGGGCTGTGAAGGTGAGGTTTGTTATCACCACCTTTGCCCAGCGGTCGGGATGGGCAAATGTCATGAGGTAGTCCTCCTGCTCCTTGGCTTTCTGGACGGCCTCTTCAGTGAGCCGTTGGAACTCTGCCTCGGCTTCTGCTTTTTTCTGCTCAAGCGCCTCGAGCTCCTCGGGAGTCAGCTTCGGCGCCTTCTTCCCCTTCTTCGCGCCCTTGCTTTTGGCCGTGCTCACCTTGCGACTGGTGCCGTCGAACAAGTCGTCATTAACAGCAGGTGGGTCAGGCAACGAAGGCTTCACGACCACCTGCGGAAGGACACCCTCCACGGAGACAGGTCCGCTCACGCGAGCATGCCGTGCTGAGAAATCGGCACCGCACGTGACTGGCATCGTCTCAAGCACATCCAGCTCGGTTGGCATGTATGGTGGCACTTCGGCGCTCTCTTCCGCGGCTGCGGGATTTTCTTCAGTCGGCAGTGGATCCGTGGTCTGACCATCATCACCACCATCACCACCTTCGCCGGCTGCCTGTGGTTCCACCGCCGGTGGGTTTCGCTTCCAGTCCTTCATGCGCGACTCACTTTCAACGAGCGTGCGGCGTGAGACACCCTCGATGTGCATGTTGTCGACAACGGTGATGCACAGTGGACGCGCCGGCTCTTCTGTCAGCGCACCGGTGCCGTGCGACGTCGTTGCCTCGGCCTCTCTCTGCGCCACCTGCCCAGCTGTGGGAGGTAGCAACAGCACGTTCACGCGGGGTAACTTGGTCACCTGCCGATCATCCTGTGTGTGTGCCGCGAGCAGTGCGTCGCTGATGCTGGAGATGTCCTCGACAGACTGGTGGTGAGACCAATTACCAATGTAGTAATCGTGCGCGCCGTCCTTCAGTTCATCTGGAGAAGGCAGCGCCTCCTTCGTGGCCTTTGACTTTCGCTTCGTGCCCGACTTCGCCGACGCTTTCGCGGGCATGATTGATATCGGCGCGGCACCGGTGTGTTGAGCTTTTCGTGTTTGTGCCTGTATCTGCCTTTGCCCTTGTGTCTGTGTGTGTGTGGCCCACCAATCAATAGTACCTACTGTTTCCTCAACTAGGCAAAGATGATAGACGAGCGTTCCAGGCAGCGGTAGAGGAAGAGTGAGTAAGAACAGTCGGGTTATATAGTGCCTGGGTGTGAGAGTGATCCTGATGTGGCGTTGCAGGGTCACAGTGCCCCTTCCGTGGCGCAGCGAGAAGCAGAGAGGGGTGGATGGGTAACAAGCATTGTTGCTCTGCTGAGCCGTCCGTACGGCTTGTCGAGCGTGAAAGAGGCAGATTGTCTTTTTGGTGGCATCGTTCATGGCGCGAAGACCGATGATCGGAAAAGAGTGGCGGCAGCACGTGGGTGGCACCACCGGTGTTATTTGGGTGAACGCCAGCGGTGCCGCCTGGGTGTGCGACGCAGCGAAATGGGGGAAAAGAAAAAAGAAAAGGTGCGATGGGCTGGCACCTGGCAGCACAAATGTGTGTGCGGACACCCTTTTTCAGTGATCACTACATGCACAGCGAGTGTCCTTTGCACACCCACAGCGGTGGCCGACGCTCCTCACCATCCCGGCGAGGAAGAACAGTAGTGAAAGGCAGTGACTGGTCACTGTTCTTATACGTGACGGCAGTTGTCAGCGAGGTTTCAATCATCTCCTTATCCGACAGCACAGTAAGCCACGAGCATTGACAGCAGTACGCAGCAGCCGCGCTGTTTGCCCTGAGAGCGAGGCACTGTTCCTCGTCACTGGTCGCCCCGACAACGTTAGAGGTGGCGAGCCGACTCCAGTCAGGGTAAAAGTTGCGCATTGTGAGGTACAAATCAACGGCATCGCCATCGGCGTCGCACCACTGTGCGCCTTGCAGACGCACCACCGTGTGATGGCACTTGAGGCAGAAGGTGTGAGGACAGCCGCCCGGCTCCGAGAGGTCGCCGCCATTGTCCAAGACGCCGTTGCCAACCTGTGGGAGCGACTCGTGGAAGGCGCCCTTCTTCAGAAGCATCTCCTTGCGATCACAAGTGGTGTCGAAGGCGCCCTTCGCAACCTGGCGAAGCTGCATGAGAGACGGATGCACATTTTTCTTACATCCGAGGCGGCTGACTGTGCAGCGGTTGCGGCAAGGCGGACTTACCGTCTCCGGTGCCGGCACTGACGGGAACGGCACAGTGAACAGCACGCGCTGAGCGGTACTGGGTCGCTCCACGACGCCATCGTTCACCGCGGCGTTCGTGGTGTGCGCCTGTCGGTCCGTTAGCCGCCCGACGCCGAGGCGGTGCGGACGTTGCTGTGCCCCGTGTGAGGGGGCACCTGCCGCCACATCGTCGTCGCTGTCGTCGTCGAACGAGTGCCGTGCCGGCACAGTTGGCCGCGTTGTGGGGCGAATGCCTGTCGCCGTGCCGAGAGGCTTTACGTCAGCGGAGACGTCGTCGCTGCTGTTTGTGGTTGTGGAAGAGTCATCAAACGATCTGGGCGGCTTTGGGCGCGCGTCGTCAGCGGTGACGGTCTTCGGCGCCGTCGTCGTCTTTGCACAGTGTCGGCTATCGGAGCTCTGCTGCTTCAGCGACATCTTCTTCACCTGTACGACGGGATGCGCCGCTGACTTGGCGGCCGACGACGCCATGGTGGTGTTGCCAGCGTGGGGAGCCGGGAGCGCGGACTGTTTGGCACGGCCGGACTCCACGCCGTTCTCGTCGTCTTCGCTGTCCCAGTTGAGTTGTGCCTCACCTGTGTTCATCTGCTGCTGCTGGCGCTGTGTCTGTGCATCGTCGCCAGGGAACAATTCGTCGATGAGGTTGTCAAGGTCCGCCATGCTACTTGTTCTCAAATCCTGCCGTTCTGGCGTATCTAGGATGGTGCTTTAAGTTAGGAAGGCAAAAACGACCCCGGATTGAAGTGCACGCCCACGAGAGAAGTCACGTGTGCGACGCAGATGTCTAGGTAGGGATGAACCTTGGTATGTTGGTTTCCGCTGTAAAGAAGACAGCGTTCTTTCATGTGAGAGCCACAAGAACCACAACGTGATATCACGATGTGAAGTGTCAGGAAAAGGTATGAAGCAGTGAAGAAGAGTGAAGGGAGTCACAATGAAGCCACGACGGTGTCAGCGAGAGTGACGACGACGGGTAATGTCCTTCATTTGGAGACTGCTCCACGAAACGGTTAGCAGATGTGGAAGTTGCACATCCCCACCGCTCGTCCAAACTGCCAGTTCCATAACGTAGTGGAGTGTGAGAGAGAGTGGTTGCTGACGCTCTAACCCCCAGCGACCAGGATAGCGAGAGAGATGGAGACCACGTTGCTCGGACGAACACACAGAGTTGACGGTTTGAATCAAGAAGCGGCACAGAACAGGTGCGTTGGCGTGACGGCCGCCTGTCGCACATCGCTGCCTGTGTATCAGCGATTGAAATACGAGTACACACCCACACCCACACGCAAGCCTGTCCCCAGCATGATGAGAAGTATTGTCGAGCACGTGCTGCTTTTTTTTTTTTGGTGTGGGTGCACCGGTCTCCCATCCAACGCGAAGGAGATCAGTACACACACACACACAACAGCACCATGTGAGCGCTGCCACGACAAAGAAAACCAATCACAAACATGAAGGAGGAAAGGCCAAACAAAAAAAAAAAGCGAGAAAGGTGGGATGGAGAGAGAGAAGAACGTAACAGAAACGCAAAAAGGGCACACAGATGTCTCACAGCGACGACACACAAACAGCAAAAAGTAAAGAGAAGAAAAGAAGGAAGAGAATCGGGTCAACGGTGCGTGCCAAAGAATATGTGCCCAACAAACAAGAAAAAAAGGTACAAGTCAGCCTCAGCTACACAACATCGAGCGTGAGTACACATGGGTATGATGCACCGTTTCTATTCGGCAGCAGCTGCCGCCTGGACTTCAGAAAAAAAAAAACGAACAAAAGGAGACCTTCTCATCGGCAAACATGACACGGGGAATGTCACCGCGGCACGGGAACAGAGTGAGAGAAAAACCGGTGGGAGGACCAGTCAACACTCGCAGACACTTCGCAGCTACATAACGGTACAGTTACACTTTGACTTGCTCTTCTTCCGCTTGCCATCGGATGTGTTGCCTGCAGGTGCACCAGGCTGCGCACCTGGTGCGGACTGACCTGCCGTCGCTGCCGCCGCCTTCGCCTCGTTTGCGAGCGCCGATTCAGGGGAAACATAGGCATCGTCCACATCAAGGGGTCTGCCGCGAATGTCCGCTGCTGGGGAGGCTGGCAGGTGGCGCGAGTCATCCCTTGCCGTCTTCGATGTGCTGGCCTCGCGAGGGGAAAAGTCGGTGCCACGTGCGCCGCGACGGCGGTCATCCTTCAGCTCGTCGGGGTCGGATTCCGTAGAGTAGTCCTTCCCGTCTGACCCCGCCACTTGCTGCTGACCGGCTGATACCGCGGGCTCCTCGGCGTAGGACTCGCGGCCACGGCCAGTGCCGTCTGGACGGCGGTCGTAACCGAGCTCCACCTCGCTGACACTCACACGGGATGGATTGGCAGCGCGAGATGGCGACATGGCGTCCTCCGCCGCCTGCGAGGAGCTCGCACGCGATCCACCGCGTTCCCGCTTGCTCACGGGCTGTGGTGTGTAGTCGACGCCATTTGCATTAGCGTGTGTCGCGCCAACCTGGGCTGCCGCTGCCTGAGGCGGCACAACTACGGCAGCAGGCGCCGCCCCGCTGTCCGCCACACTCGGCCGCTGTCCGTGCGCTTGACGCGAGGCCATCTCCTCCTGGGCCGCAACCGCTTCCATTGTGGACGGGTCTAGTTCCCAATCAACGGCTTTGCCAGCGGGATAGCCACGTCTCTCGATGGCCTTCTCCATGAGCGACAGTAGGTAGTCGTAATCCGGTTCGTCCTCGTAGCGAAGAGTCTGCAGATGAGCGAGAAAGGGCTGGAATTCCCTCGGCAGATTGCGCACGAGGTGGGGGCCGATAGACTCCTCCTTGCACCGGCCAATGTCCTCCTTGTCCTTGTACTTTCGCCACGGTAATGTGCCCGTCGCGAACTCCACCAACATGAAGAGAAGGCTCCACAGGTCATCCACGCGGCCCAGCTCTAGGTGCATGTGCGAGGCAACTGAGGCGTATCGGCTCGTACCACGGAAGCCAGCGCTGTCACGTGGTGGTCGGATCTCGCCACTCGACCGCATGAAGCGGCGCGCGAGACCAAAGTCAATCAAATAACAGACCGCCCAATTTGGTTCACCAGGCAAGCCGGTGACGAAATTCGAGGGCTTGATGTCACGGTGGATAAGACCCTGCGCGTGAACCTCGCGAATGGCCTGCAAGCACGAGACACCTGCACGCAGCGTGGTGTAGATGTTAAACGTGCCGTGTGGGCTTCGGCGGCGCAGCTCGGCCAGGTTGTTACCTAATTTCTCCATCACTAAAAAGTTCATGCCGCACGTGCAGCCGCTGCCAAGATACCGCACAACCTGCTTGCATGGCTGCACCTTCTTCAGGGCCAGCGCCTCTAGTCGCAGCACATTTTTGTTCTCCTGCTCAACCTTGATGCACACCTCGGTGCGTTGCTCGGGTGGTGGCAGGTTTTCCAGAAGTGCGGCCGCCTCAGGCGAGATGACAAGAAACCCATCCTCCGAGGGCGGTGGTGCCGCCCAGCTTACTTCTACAGCCGCAAACGTCTCACCAAAAGACCCAGCGCCGATACGACTGACTACAACCCAGTGCTTCAACTGCATGCCTGGCTGCACATTTGTTTGGGCTAGCTTGGGCTTCGCTGGCTTACCGTCTTCGCCGGCCGCGGCGGCGGCGGCGACCGGTGGTCGTTCCTTGTTCTCTACGCCCCGCGCGTGCGCGCCGTCGTCGCTGGCGTTGTCGGCATTTTGACTGCTGCCGCGGCGATTGCCAGAATCGATTCGACGTCCGTGCCCGGAACGCGGTTGGGCAGCTAGAGGATCGGCGACGCCGGCCTGGGCACTAGTGCCACTCGCCCGCACGCCGATCATGTGGGGTGTGCTGTCGCGAGCCACGCTTAACGGAGGGAGTGCGGGCGCCGCTGGACGCGAGTCTCTGACCAGGTGCGGTGACGGTGAGACGCCTACTTTCTGGCCTAGAGGGGTCGCGCTGTCAGCAGCGGACGCGGGCGCTGGTGTGGCGTACAGACTGCGCTGCGTGTGTCGCACAGAGCCGCCTGAACGATGAACGGTGGAGTCGGGCTGGGAGTGTACGACCTCTCCGTGGCGCGACTTGCTGTTGCCGGATCCGGGGGACTGCGAGTGGGCGAGACTGCCTCGGTGGTGACGTCGTTGGTGGCGACTGCGGTGCGGGTGTGCGCCGGCTCGTTCTACTGCTCGAAAGGATTGCGAAGAGCACGAGGAGTCGCTGCCGGACGACTGCGGGTTGTCGTTTGTTTTCTCGCCGTCTCGAAGTGCTTGAAGGTGGGGGCTTGTCACAATGGGGCGATAGTTGTCAAGGATTTTATTGTTGCCAACGTCGACTTGCATGCAGAGAAACAAAAAAGACAAGTGAGAAACGGACGGCAAACAAAAGAAGGAGGATCAACGGCTAAAGCGCCGATGAGAATCCGGGACACTACCGCCTGGCCGCCACGTGAACAAGGTACGTGTTACCTGAAGCTCTGCAGACACAGAGCAACAGGAACAGAGGCAAGTGGCGCTCTGTGGAGGAAAGGGGGAGGGGAGTAGAATTCACGAGCGACGATACGTACCTTTTTTTACCGCTTTTGCACGCAACGGAACAAGAAAAAAAGGAGGAAGAAAGAGATAAGGGACAGTGAAGATTTTTTTGAAGCCAAAAAGGGGTGCGGGGCCAAGAAGCCAAGTACAGCAATGTAAGGAAGAAAAGAAACACAGCCCGTCAAACGTCGGCCTCCTTGGTGACAAGAAGACAGAAAAGGCGGAGAGTGAGAAGAGTCAAAGCAAGTACTTGCCTTCTCACACACACACAAGGGAAGAAAAGAAAAAAAGAAACGAGAAAACGACGGTGCACGTCGAGCTGCTCTGCGGTACAAAAAGACGAGCTGCGGTGCGAGAGAGAGAGAGAGAAAGGGGGGGGGGAGCCGAGAGGCAATGGAAAGACGGCTGGCGGAAACAGACGCCTGTATTCGTCGGTACGTCAACGTACAAAAGGCATGCACACGCTAGTTGTTTGCGAGACACGAGCGCCCGAAGGAGAGAGAGAGAGAGAGGAAGCATACACACGGGTTGCATTCCAGGAGGCGTGTCAAGCTATGTTACTTTGTGTGCGAGAGTTAGGCTGCCGAAATAGTTTAGTGTTTTTTTTTTTGTGTGTGTTCTCTCGCAACAGGCAGGATTACCGGTCGAAACAATTCTATGACCGGTCAGATATATAGATAGGCAAAAAGAAGAAATTGATGGGTAACGCGGAACACCTCAGCGAGAACAGTGCGCGCAAAAAATAAAAAACGGGAAGTGTTTACGTGCGTCGCTTCGCCAGGGAGTTGGAGAGACTCTTTGGCTTGGCGCGTGACACACTACTGCGCGCCTCACTGCGGGCCTGTGTCACTTGGTCCGCCCGTCGCTGCAAACGCGCGTCTCTAGGCACGATGGGCACCGGGGAGGGCCCACTGATCTGTGAGGCAAAGTCCTGCACAAACTCGCGCAGCCCACCGGCAATGATGCCGACATTGTCGATCCCTTTCTGGAAAACAATGTTGGCCATCTCCGGCGCAGCCTCCTCCTCAAGGTCATACAGCACAATCATCTTGCCATCCTTATTCTTGAATGCGTAGAACTCAGGCAGGAAAGGATTGGTGGAGTGATTGAGCTTGACGCGGGGATAATGCAGGGCACCGTTGATATGGCACTCGTCGTACAGCTCTGCGGAGCGGCAGTCGAGAATCAAGTACTCCATTTTCTTCGCGTTGAGCGCAGAGTCGGGCCCACGGTACTCGTCCA
Organism: Wallacemonas sp. TrypX; assembly: GCA_030849625.1. Classification (NCBI taxonomy): domain Eukaryota; phylum Euglenozoa; class Kinetoplastea; order Trypanosomatida; family Trypanosomatidae; genus Wallacemonas; species Wallacemonas sp. TrypX. Next base: position 21,082 of record JASANP010001152.1, on the reverse strand, counting down.
TGGGATGTGCAAAGCCGCCATCCTCGAGCACCTGTGGTGCCTCCAGGCTTTGCAGAAACTCAGAGATGGCCCTTGTGCGGACGCGCGTGAAGAGTTCGCCAGGTTGCTTCCGCAGTTTCACCTCGCGCTCCTTCATGAACGCTGCCAACTCACTTGTCATGCCGGAATCTACCACTGCTTGGGACCCATTGTACTTTGGGTTCTGTTGAACGCGCTTTTGCAGGACGTCCTTGTCGCCAATGGGGGCTTTGTTGCTCATGACAACGACGTCAAACAGCGGCGCAGCAATCTAAAAGGAGAGTTAAGAAAAAGGCGTGTTGAGGCGTCAGCTGAACGGTAGCTGCCGTACCGTAGAACAAAAACAAAACGAAAAAAAAAGTGCTAACCAGAGTGGTAGCAGTGCGCGCGCTCGAGTGACGTGCGCGCTGAGAATAGGAATGCGTGCTGTTAATGGCCTAATGAGGAGGGAAGGGAGAGGGGGGGGGGACATTGGCAGCGTAGGGGCCGCAAAGAGGATCCGTTGAGGGATGCGCCAGCAAAGCGGATTGGACGTGGCAACGAACGAGTAATACCTTCGTCTTGTCACTCACCGCTCCCGTGCGAGCACGTTCCACGTAAGTGGATGCCGGGGCAGAGAGAGCAGGCGAACAAGAAAAAGTGCGAAACGCCCAAAGTTACAAGTCCAGGATATCTTGTTCGGCGTGCTGCACGGCGCTGCGTGTGCGTCTCATCACGTTGCTGACCGCACATTGGAATGTACGGGTCGCCATCTATGAAAAAGCAGAGACAGGGAGACCCTAAAACGAGAGGTAAGCGTTGTGTTTTGTGCTCCAACTCTCTTGCTCTCTCTCTATCTCCATCTGACCCTCGTGTTCGCAATCCCTCCTCCTCCCTGTCTAGCGCTCGTGAACGGAGTCTGTCATCACTTCTACGACGCGCCAGAAAACAACGGCTGCGGATTTGCACAGTAGTAAAAGATACCGTTATCCTGCTCGAGGTGTGTGATGGGTGCCACGGACGGCGTCCGAGCAGACGAGGAACGGCGAGAGTTCGCACCGAGGGATCGCTCTTTCGCGTCGACATTCACCGCGTCCGTGGCGAGGGGCAGTGATTTGGATGAGCCCACAACGATGGTTGCTGACATATTGTCGCCGCTGTTGACGACGGCGGGTGTGCGTGCGCCAATCACCCAGTCCATGTTCGCGCTATCAAGCGAGACGACGCTGTCTTCCTCGCGATACACGGGGAATAGAGTTTTCTGCGTTGGCGTGGGGCGGCGGCCGGTGTGGGAGAGAGGTGTATACTGGTGAGAGTCACCTTCTGTCCGTCGGCCGTGCGCGGATGTGTCGGCGCCTTGCGAACGGCGTTCTTGCGAATCCTTCGAGGCAGAGAGAGGAATGCCGCTTGGGTTGCACGTGGTCTCGAGGAAGGTGCGGTTGCCAAAGACGCTGGCGTTGAGGGCTTCGGCATTGCGTGGTGTGTACGGTGCCTTTGGCGAGCCAGCCACCCGAGCGGGCGGAGTGGCTGAGCCGTGTGGTCGACTAGCGGTTCCCGTCAGCCCGGAGGGATCCTGCGGCAGACGGGGCCCTTGGTCAGCAGACGGTGCGACCGCCGCCGGCAACGTCGGCACCAGCGGCGGGATGACTGGTGCTGCTGTAGGTTCACGGCGTGCTTCCGTGCGTGGAGGGCTGGATCTCGCATATGTCTGTGCTTGGCGCGGATGCGTGTGGCCTTCGCCGGCCACGAGTTGCTGCCGTGTCTGCTGTGTGGCAGACAAATACTTCAGTCGCGTTTTCTCATGTTGCTCGAAGGTGTGATAGGCAACGAGCTTTTCATGGCTTGTACCCAGCCCTATCGCCGCTTGCTGGAAGGCGTGGAGAGCCGTCTGCATGGCGACGCGCGTACGAGACGCATCGCCCTGCGTAATGGCTTGAAGACGCTCGTTAATGTCAGTGCCCATCACCAGGTTCAGTTGTTGCCGCAAGGACAGCTTCTGCAAGTGATGGGAAGGGTCAACGTGATGGACGGCGCAAGCGCGCAACGACCGCGGGGAGTTCAGCGTCGGTGGGGGTGGAGGTCGTCGGCTCTTCTCGTACCGCTGAATCCATTTGTCTTGAAAAACCTCCAAGTTGTCAAGCGAGACCAATGGGGAGCTCGAGGGAGAACATGTCGATGGGGAGGCGTGTCTTGAGGGCATGAGTGACGGCTCTCAACGCGGTTGATAACTGGGGAAAGGGGGTAGGGAAAGAAAAGGCACGCGCACTAGAACAAGCAGGTGGGCGAGTGAAAACAATCAGAAGGAGAGAGATGAATACGACGGTTGGTGTGAGGGTATTTCCTAATTGGTACGGAAGAGTCGGCGCACTCGGGGAAGCCGGGCACATCGTCACGGCAAGAATTGCAAACTGTGCACGCGTGTATGGATTTGTGAGCTTGTGAGTCTGAGTGAGCAGAAGAAGGGGGCGGCCGCACGGCTACCCAAGCGACTGGAGCATGACAGAGTTAGGCAGGTGGAACAAGTCGATGAAAGGCTGTCGGTGGTGGTCTCCCTTTGCAATGTGAACAGTAGTGAGCACCGAATGGTGCAGTTGCACGGTAGTCGGGACGTTGACGGCGGTGGAAAAAACATGTGAACAACTTGTCGTACACCCGCACACAAACAAACAAGGAAATAAATAAAATCAGAAAAAGAGTAACGGTAGATCCCGTCTGTCCGCAAACACATGGAGAGGGCATCTCTGAGAAGCGTCACCGTGTGAGTGCAGGAAAAAGAATTGAGAATCAGACAAGGTGTCCAGCAAAGAAGGATGCGATAGTGGTGTGGTACAGATCGCAGTGTGACCACGTTTGACGGCCTTCAAAGCCGTGAGTGCTGCGAGCGTTCTTCGCGTCCACGGGGTAGGACAGACGACCGTGCGAGTAGGAAAGAGAGAAGTGGGCATGAAGTCAACCAGATAGGGGGAGGGGGGGGGGGGGGTCTGGTTCATTTGCTTCCCAAGCTCTTCGTGCTGTCCACGCCGTCTGGAGAGAGTGTAGCGGCGGTGTTGCGGCTTCGCAAGATGCGGTCTACGCGCGCGATGGTCGACGGACGCATTGCCGTTTGCTTCAAGCACATTCTGCGCATTTTCGGGGAGCTGCGGAGAAAGTGGAACACCGCCGCCGCACCTGCGTCTGAGAGACGCGGGTTACCGCTGACGTCAATGTCCTCTATGTTCGGCAAGTACGCCTCGCACAACAGAAGCAGTACCGCAAAGCACGACGTTTGCAGGTCTGTTTTCGCCACGTTGAGGCGGCGGACATACACCAGACCGTGGAGGAAGCCGAGAAGCGGAATGAAGGCATCTGGGGTACCGAGGAGTGGGCAGTGTGAGACATTCACGGTGTCGCGATCGTCAACATTGTCAGCGCCTACACCTCCGCTGACGGATGAGGCCGATGTGCAGTCCCCAGTGCCTGTACGGGGACTGGTCACTGACAACGCGTTTGGTACGCAGACCGGAGAAGGCTTCACTGGATTCGGCGCGTAGTCCACCGCAGGTAGTTGATAGGCGCGTATATTACTGGTGCTCGCACCCGCTTGCTGCACGATCAAGGAGTTCAAAGACGAAGACAGCGACGCCGATTGGTCTGTCAATGCACTCGAAGACGCATTCAGTGGCGCGTGACCGGAGAGAGCGTGCAGGACATCCGCACGCTGCACGGCGTCTTTAGAGGGCTGCCGAAGTCGTTCCAGGACCGAGGGAAGTGGCGTTGCGTGGAACACCTCGCAGCACTCACGATAACGTTTCGTGGCGGCTTCGGGTGACAGAGGCACCACGATGCTTTCCGTCTCGTCGGAGTCGCTCGAGACTTGCTCGTCATCGCCGTCGTCATCACCACTCGTGGCAGAAAGTGAGACCTGCGAAGACGAATCGCTTCCAGGACGGCGGGTTGCCCCGCTGTTGGTGAGACGCGTGCCGGTCGTCGTTGCGTAGGACGAGCGATTGATGAGGTCGAGGACAGCCGCATCAAACAGCTTTGTCGGTGAACATCGCCTCACCGAAAGACAGCGGGAGGTGACACGCTCGCAGAGCATCCGTGCATCTTCAGCTGCCGCGGCATCCGCCTCAAAAGGCCACAGTCGGCCAGCAGACGACGAGCAAGGTGAACTGTCGGCCTGTTGCGATGGCGACGAGAGCAGTGTGGTAGCATTGTCACACCAGTACTCAATGGCATTCTCGTGAGCCTTGGTATTCTCCTCGCTCAGCTTCCTCAATGCAGGCAAGTGATCTGCGTCCGCTGGTGTGCACTCTGAGGATCGGCACCGCGTACTCAAAATGAAGCGCAGCGAGGCTTCCGGAGTCATGCAGGTACATGTGGGTGTGGCGGTCGTGGGTCGCGTCTGCCAATGATCCGGGGATGGCTTCCTAAGTTCTGTCATTGTAAGGCAGCTGAGTGGTATAACAGATAGCGGCGGGGAAGTGTGAAAGGATAGAGGAAGAGTGCAGAAAAAGAGACAGCGACGAGCCCGGAGCATACACGATCCTTACGAGCACACGCGCACTGACAGAGAAAGAGAGAGAGAGGCCAGCAAGTGAGAACGCCTCAGACCGTCACGAGTGAATGTGAAGGTGGGTGCGCTTGAGTCACAAGACACATTATGAGAGACTCCCATCACAGGCTGCACGGCTTTCGTGGCCTACGATGCACGCAGGTAGTCGCTCATGGCGAGCAGCCCCGTTATCCAGAGCAGTTGCGTTCGGGAAACAGCGATATGTTGGCGCCGCACCCAATCACGTTCTTTTTTAAATTTCTTGTGTTTTACACTCGGCGTCCTTCTTGTGTGGGGGAGCGTCATCGGCTTGCGCACGCGAAGGTGAGGTGCCAGTGGCAGAGGAGAGAGGCTGTACATCCATAATGTCTCGTCAGGTTCGTGGTGAACCGCGTCGTCGAGCGGCAACAAACGGCTCTGGTAGGCGACTCACAGTTCACGGGCAGTCGGAAGACCCGACGGGAAAAGAAGGTAGCCCGCACTGGCAAGGAGGCAAGGAGACCTGTGCCGTCAGCTTGGAGGGAAGAAGAAGTCGGTGTAGATGGGGCCCTCGCCGTCAAGGTCACAGCAGTGCACGGCGTTGCAGCCTTGGTCTAGTCCGTACGTGGCGCGGAGAGTTGTGCGTGCGATCTTCTTCGCGACGACAGGGTCAAACGGCCCACAGACTTGGCGCACGAGTGGCACGGCCGAGACGGACTCGCTCAGAGACACTAGCTGGAGAACCCACACGGTACCCTCAAAGCTGCGCACTGTTTCCTGAAGCGCTGGCAGGACGCCGCGGTAAGGCTCAAGGAACTTCTCCGCGCTCGCCGAGCTCATCGTCATCTGCGATAAGGCGGTGGGCTCAAGGCCTGTGTCTAAGATGCGCTGAATGACGCTGCCGGCGTTCCGGGAGAGAATCACGTGTGGCTTGATCACGACCACGGTGGAGTTAGCCTCCCCACGAACAGCTAGGGGCTTCGCAGCCGCCGCGGCGCACAGCTTGCCCCACAACACTGCCTGTGCCGCGTCCGCTGCTGTGCACGTTCCACTGCACTTTTTCAGAAAGTCAAAGCCCTTTTCCACCGCGTTGGCCCCGAGCACGCGAGCAGCAACGATGCGCGTCCCACCCAGGGCCGCAGGAAGCTCGTACGTATCGACCATGTCTTGCTGGACCCACACCATTTGAATGTCCGCTACAGTGAAGCCGCATTCCTCCGTCAGGATAGAAATACAGCGACCCAGTGACGCGAAGGACTCCTCCGCAATGAGCACGACCGTGCCCTCGCTCTCCTCCTCACACAGGCGTCTGGTCACGTCATCGGCGTACTCAGTCAGCTTGGTCGGCTTTCCCAGCACGTTTACTGTTGCGCCGAGGTAAAAGGCACTACGGGGAATGTCCACGGCCGTGCGCTTCAGATACAGCTTGCTGTTTTTGCGCTCCGTCATTTCGAGCGAGCCGTCCTCGTAGTAAAAGCACAGAACAAAGGTACGCACCAACGACGCGTACGTGTCGAACTGCTCGCACACAAACGCCATGCGTGCATCCTGTTTGGAGAGCGCCATTTTGGTCGCGGCTGTCTACGGGAGAGAAGGGTGGCTGTCTCTTTCGCGAGCAAACGGGAGGGAAGCGAAAGAGGGAGAACGGAAGAAAGAAAGAAAGAGTGAGTTGACTTGTTTGTGTGTGTGAGAGGAGGAGCGGAAGGGTCGTCGCTGTTCCACACAGTGGGCGCCGCTGAAGGGCAATCTATCCAGTCAGATGGAGAAGGTTGAACAGCTTGGGCAACCGCCACGTCAAGCGCTCTGACCAGTGAATGAGCTTCTGGAGTTCTCTGATGAGTGCACACTGGCCCGTGCGTTCGCAAGAGATGTGGGAGAAACACACACTCTCACTGCTTCACTGCGAAAAGATAACAACGGCGAGCACTCACGGTGTGTCGTTCACACACACACACACACGCCATTCTGGAGGGGTGGTTGCACGTGACACAGTATCCACTTTTTTTTTTTGGACTTGGAGAGGAGAGTGCAAAGAACACTCGAACGGAATCCGGTGAAGCAAAAGTGTAGGGGCATCTAAGGAGACAAGAACACGTTTAAAAAGGCACTGCGGATGCGCGCCACCGTTTATCACTCGATGGCGGCAAAGGATGCGCGAGAGCCGTACCAACAGGGAGTGAGCAGCCGGAATTGGTGTCTGTGAGAGACAAAAAAGGAAAAGGGCAACCTGTCACTGTCTCTTTGTCAGCGGACGCTTTTTTGAATTTTTCGGAGTCGGTCGATCTCCATTTGCGTTCGACGCGCCTCGAGTTCTGCCCGCTCGCGCTTGCGCACAACGTCCGCAATGTCGCGATTTCGCTGTTTGTTTTGCGTGGCGTGTTGCTGGAGCGCTTCGCGGAAAGTCTGCAATTCTGCACTGCTTTGCTCGGAGTAGCAGGCAATCGCTGACTTGGTGCGTTCAAGTTTTTCAGTCAGCGACTCCAGACGCGCCTCGTCCTTCGCCTTCTGCTCAACCAGCTCTCCTGCGCGCTGTTGCGCACTGAGCATGTCGGCTTCGTACTCCGCTAGGTACGCTAGGAGCGCCTCGGCCAGCTCAGGCGGCAGGCAAGAAGTGGGCACAGGACGCCCGTCGGCGTCTGTGATGCCCTCCACGGCGTGCAAAAGATCGAGTGACTCTAGCTTCTGTCCTAGGCAGATGACGTTCATGTTCACCAGCTCACTCTGACGGACACGATCAGACTCCATGTCGGCCGCTTCAAGTGGCTCATACTGCTCTATCGGCGTTTCTTCACGGTAGTCCATCCCGCAAAGATAAGGCCACACGCAGTTCAAAGTAATCTAACGACAGAGAAAAAAACGGAAAAAGGGTAGTCCACTGAAAAGACAGAGAGAGAGACCAGTCGCGATGAGCGAAAACGGTAACTGTCGAAGCAAAACAGGTTGTCTGCAGAGTTCGCAGCTCAGTGAAAGCAGGTCCAACGATCGAGAAGTGCAACACGCAAGAGTGTGCACATGAGACATGGAGATATGGAGAGGGAAGCAACCGGAGCATTGTAAAGAGGCGCCACAGTGGGGTGTGTGAGGAAAGTAGTTTGGCGAAGATACGACGAGCACAGTGAACTCCAATGGCCTTGTGCCCTTGTCGTGCGCGGCAGAGTATTTCAAAGAGGTACGCATACCAAAGGATGGTCAACACACATACACACGCACATACACAAACAGCTTGTCTATGCATCATCAGTGTCGCTGTTCATGACCCCCCTCCCCTCTCCTAGTTCCGTTTGGCATTCAGTGTTTAGCAACGATGTCAGCGGGCAGATGTTGTTGCCGGGTGCGCATGGTACGCATCGTTTCGTGGTGAACCTATTTGGCTCATACTGTGAGTGGAGCACTACCGGCACTCTCACGTCAGCAAGCAGCCGCGGGCTACTCGGTTGAAGTGCTTGCCCTCATCGACGACACGACACTCCACGTTCGCCGCGCGTAAGCTCGTCTTGCGAGCACCACTGGAAGTCGCCTTCCCGCTGTTTAACGACGCGTAGCGGCTGGTGGAGCCGCCAGCTGCCGGCTTCGAGGTGTCCTTCCCGCCAGACAGAATACCACGCACGACACGCTGCCACAGCATGACGTTAATGTGGCTTTTGCTCGCAGCCGCGACAGGCCCTTCAGACACGTACGCAACAGCAGTGATTGCGAAGCGAACCAGCGCCCACACGCACGGGAGAGAAAAGTGCAAAAAGCCCAGTAGAGTAACCGGCAGGGGAGCATTCATGAGGTAAAGCAGGTAGCACAGCGCCGCCCGTTGGACGGCAGCCACCGCATCACTGCCTAGACCATCAAGGAAGCGACGGCAGTCAACCCTCGCCGTCTGCGTGCCGCTAAAGAAGAAGTGGTAATAGAGGGCAAGCAACACTAACGGTGCAATGTACGTGAGGCTCGTAAGCGACACGCAGACGAGCAGCATGCCCAGTTGCCGGTCCTCACGGCGGCTGTTGAAAAAGCCCACGACACAGACGAGAAGCGGCACGAGCAGCACCGCAAATCTCAGCTTGTACGAGCTGGTGATGGACGACATCTCCACCGGTAAACGGCAAGCTACAGAAACGTGCAGAGACACAAACAAGAGAATGATAGTGGAGGGTGACGGACGAAAAGAGAATGCACACACGTGCACACACAAACACGTGCGCGTGGCACTCACAGGTGTAACGTGGTCGGGGAAAAAGGTGCGCCACGGGTGACGCCATAATGGGAAGCGCATTCGCGCAGGCAGACTCAGCACCGACGCTGCGCACGCGCACGCCACTCCGGTGTTCAAGCAAGCACCCAGGCACTTCACGGCACGCATGTGCAACACGGAAACGTCAGTGTGCAGGACAAGTAGTAGGTATTCTTTTGATGTCGTTGGTGGTTGCTTCAGAGCATCCTGCCACGTTGCTGTCACTGTGTGTCTGTGTGCACTAGCATACCAGACACACACACACATATATATACATACACCAACTCGTGAATTAACCTAGCGCGTGCGATGTGTTTCGACCAGCCAAGTATCTGAAAAGGACGCCCAATAACAGAAGTGACTAGGCTAGGAGCACCGCCCTACGGCACCCCACGCCCTATTCGTTCACGAACCCAGAAGCACCACGCGACGCGACACGCGGGGTGTGTGCAGTGGCTGGCGGCTTACTTGCTCGCCTCGAAGCCAGGCCATTGACGCACCAAGAGGGCTTCGAAATCCTTGTCGAGCTGCCATTTGAGGCTCTCCGGTGTGTACCACTCCATCAGCTCCTCGAGTGACAGCTTTCCGTCGCACGCCTCACGGACGTCCCAGGCGCTCAAAAATGCATTCTTCTCTTCCCCGTCCTTCGGCTTGAACTTCCGCTGGAAAGTCAGCACGTCTAGACGGTTCTCTGCATCCTTTACAGGGAAGTGAAGGGGTGATGACCACAGCCGCTCCACCATCATATGACGGGCAGGCTCCAAAAGCGGAATGAGCATGTTCAGGTAGTAGAGATAATCTACTGTGCCGTCGCCGTTGGTGTCGAGGGCGGCGAGAACGTCCTCGTTGGGAAAGTACAGGCGCTGTGTTGCCAGGGCGGTGATGAAGTCAGCGGGGTGCACGAACCCGCTACCGTCCGGGTCGGCGCGGCGCAAGGCAACAGAGACGTGGCGCGTGGCGACGGCGCTCTGCAAGACAGCCGGCCGGTGTGTCTTCACAATAATCTGTGCTGCCTCCATCTGCAGGTTCTTGCTCTGTGTGATGTCGCGTTTTTCGTGCGCGGACTGGTGCGCGGAGAAGGTTTGGTTGATCTTCACCTCGCCACTGGCAAGGGCCTGCGTGAAGCGGTCGCTCACCCCGCGCAGGGGCCACACGCCACGTAGCAGGGCGACGAACGTCTCGTCGTCGAAGGTGGACGCCGACACACCAACAAGGTACTGCTCGAATTCAACGCGGCTCACAGTGCCATCGGGGTTGGTGACCCCGTTGAAGGTAGACGCGAAGCTTTCGGCCACTTCGGCCGCGGTGGTGTTCCCGCGCACGACGTCTGGGTGCCGATCTGGCCGGTACAGCGATTGCAGGACGTCTGTGCGTGTGAACCCCCGGCTATCCTTTGTGAAGACGCGCCACACGCGCTGAATCCACGTTCGGCGCAACGGGGACAAGTCGTGCGCAAAGGCCGCAAGAAAGTCGGTGGGATCAATGTCACCGGAGCCGTTGCGGTCAAGTTTCCGGAACACGGTGTCGACCTCGGATTCGCTGAGTGTGACGTTGTTTTCACGCAGCGCCTCTGTGAAGGCCGCGCGGGAGACACTCACACTGCCAGTGTCGTCGGAGATGCCGAAAGACCGGCTCAGGCTACGGATGCCGTTGACGGACGACTCACCGCGTAAAAGCTGCCGCTTTGTCTTCTGCACAACGGCGAGGAAAACGTTGTTTGTCACGACAGCACTATTCATTGCCCAGTGTGGGTGGTCAGGGGCGAGGACGAATCAAAAACCAAAAAAGTGGCTGTTGGACGCAGCTGGGTGTACAGAAAGGAACAGAGAAGAAGAGAACAAACGCCGCAAAACCAAAAAAAACGAAGGCAAAGGCAGGGAGAGAGGACGCCGAGTGTCACAGTGTGTCAGCAGCAGGCAGTGGCAAAGGCGGCAGCCAGTGGACCTTCTTCGAGAGGGTGGACGGCAGTGAAGCACTCGTGGCCGCTGAGGCCATTTCATGAACACCATGAGAAGTGGGTGTGAGCAGCCAAGTGCAACCGCCGTTTCAGTTCCAAGCGGCCAGCCTTCTCGAGGAGATGCGCGCAAACGATGGGTGTCGGTGTCTGGATGGCGTTGTCCAGTGATGTAGTGTAAAGCTGCTCGCAGATGTTTCCATCGCACATCTCCCTTGTTCTGACATTCGCGAACAGTGTGATAATGTCAGTCCAGGATCTGCCTGTTTCTCTCTCCTGGGAATCGAAAAAAGCACTGGAGGCAGAACAGGAGAGCAAAAAAAAAAGAAAGAAGACTCCACATGAAAGTGTACAATCCACGGCAAACAAGGAAAAGGAAGGATGGGGGGGGCAGGGAAGGACTACCAGGCAAGGCATCCCTCATGGCAGGCGGCGGTGGGCCTATTTACATGCGTAAAGCGCCGCAGTTCTCATGGCTCCTCGGCTGTGCTGCCCACTTCCTCCGCAGACGATCCCGCCCAGCGGCTACTGACGTCACCCACGGGGAACTTGGTGGTGGTGTGATAGCTGGAGTACTCGTTGTCGTGCATTGCCTTCCTCTTCGTCGTCTGCTCGACAGCTACCTGTACAGGGTCCATGCCCCACCACTGGTCGATGTTGCTCATTTTGAACACGACCGGGCCCTCCGCGCGCTGGTACAGGGACAGTGCCGTCTCGCCAGCGGCCTCCCGCTTGAGTTCTTTTGTACGACGGACGTTCTGTGCCATCTGAGTCGAGCGTTGCGACGGTGTAAGGTAACGGCCTGACGTCATGGTCTTTGTGGCTTCTCTGTTGAGAGCTGCATAATCAGGCTCGGTGGCGGGAGCGACAAATCTGTTTCCGCGCACTCCCTCCTGCGTCGTGCTGGCATTCCACTGCTGGCGGCAGCGCAATTTCTCGGGTGCGTTGTCTTCGACTATTGTTTGTGCCAAGTAGCTGAGCGGTGGTTCAGGGTCGTCCAGGGCGGCACACTGATAAGTGTTGTGATGAGACGTCCTTGACTTCGCCACGTTGTCCTGCCACACGCGTGATTGCGAAGCGGCTTCTGGCACTCGCAAATTCACGGTCCCGCGGATACTCTCGGGGAAGTGCGTCTCCACGGTGTCTGCGCCGTGGTACACGGTGGTCGTGTTTGTCATGGCACGTTGTGGAAACGGATGCGCCTCGTCCATCACAGAGGCATTCCAGCGTGGTCGCTCGTGCGGGGCCGGCGCGGAGCGGAATTTCTGTACATCCACCCGGCGGCGGTGTACTTGGCTCGTCTTGGGCAGAGGAGCAAAGGCACGCTCTTTGAGGTCGAAGTTGCCACCGCGTTGACCAGCGGAGTCCGCGGACGAATCGTTCACCGTACTGCGGCGCATCGAAGTGGAGGCCACGACTAAGCCCAGTGCGCGGCACATCAAACGAACAACAATAACACGTAGAGGAGCGTGAAAGAGAGAGTGAGGGTGAGGGAAGGGGGGAAGTTATGAAGGGGTGTGCGATGGTGCCGTAAAGGTGAGAAAAGGTAGCAGGAGGCTTGCTCACACAGCCCGGGTCGCAGCACGTGGCTGTCAGTGCCTCCTACAGGAAGCACGCTTGACATGAAGCAAAGGCAGCGACCGAGAGCGCAGGCGTTTCCTCTACTATCCGTGTCACTTCGACTGATAGAGCTGCCAACAGTGGGTACTCCCTGTCCATTTGTGCGTGGGTGGGTCTTTCACGTGCGCACATGACTATCAGTGATGGCAATAACAGCGCATTCCTTCTCACACTGCCGACAAGCAAAGTAAAAGCAAAATGCACTCAATGAAAAAGAAAAAAAAGAAAAAGAGATTGCAAGCAATGTGCCACAAAGCACAGCACGACCGTCGACGATACGACTGAACCAAGACACATGGAGAAGTGTGAGACAGTGACCACCGGCTGTCGCCGGCAATGACACGAACACGTTTCTTCGTTGCTGTTCATGTTTGACCGAGCGAGCTCTACAGTATGAAGTCCATCCGCTGCGGTAGAGGTTGTAGCTGAACTTCGAGCGTGATGTGCTTCCCGGCAGCACTGGATTCCACCTTGTCGAGGTTGCGCCGGTGAAGGACAATGTGGTCGTCACAGAAGTTGGTGTTAAACCAGGTGTAGAACGCGTGAGATTCTTTGCCGCTGAGCACAAACGGCTTGCGGCGATAAAAGGTCAGCTTGATGTCGCCCGTGAGTGTCGGCATCGGCTCACTAAACGTGTAGGTGACGCTGGAGTGCTCCCTCACCGCCGGGCCGGTAGGGAAAACGAGACGCGAGTCCAACAGCACTTGGTTGTGGGACGCCACCGTGAAGTAAAAGTCGCTGCTGAACGAGACACTGCGCAGTGCGGGCGACTCCACGCGGATCTCACGCAGAGTGAGGGATCGTGTTTCCAGAGGAGGCTTGCCGCCGCATTTGTTGAGAATAATCTCGTAGTACCCCACGTACCGTTGCTGCGAGGGTATTGTCAGTGCGAGCCCATCACAGGTACGCTTCTGATCAAAGAAGTGGATGGCCTCCTGAGCAGTTCGAAACTGATCCGGGTAGTAGGCGAGAAGCAGACAGCACGTCATGAGGCCCGTGCGGCCCTTTCCGGCCTTGCAATGAATCGCCACGACGTTTTGTGCGTCCTCGTTGAGAAACGCTACCGCATCGTCCACAAAGTCGCACATCAGACCCAGCGGTGGGGCGTTGTGGTCGTCGAATGGAAAGCATTTGAAGCGTCCTTGGAACCGGCTAGCACGATCGTAGTGGCGCTCCGCGCAGAGGTTGTAAACGCGGAAGTGTTGCGCATGACGGGTGGTGAAAAACTCTTCCACACGATCGATTGGATTGCGAATGTAGTACTCCGTGCCGTGGGCGGGATAGCCCATCGCGATGACGCGCGTAGTGATGTACGTCAAATCCAAATCAAAGTTGCCCTCACGAAACCGCACCTTGTTTTGACTGACTTTGGCTCGCAGCCAGCCAGTGAGCGGTGTTTTACTGTGGCGTTTGCCAGCTCGGTGGGGTGTGATAGCTGCTTCCGTCGGTGACTCAACGGCACCGTCGCGTAGCGTCACATCATAGGCCAACGATGAGGACGACGATGATGACGGTAACGGTGACGAGGACGACGACGACGCACGTGACGTTCGTGAGTTCGTTGTGGAGTGTTGTGAGGCACGCGGCTCGCGCTCATTGCCGTCAGAGGAACTACCGCGTGCTGAGGGACCCGCGCCGACTCCGTTCACGAAGGACCGTTGAGTCTCACTGCGACAGGGGCCAACGCACACACCATCGGCGGGCGGTGAAGGTGTGAGCCTGCCGGCCGCGGCGGAAGCACCACTTCCTGCCACATCAGACACTGTAGAAGCACCACCGAGAAGTGCCGTAGGGCACGGGCACGGCACGTCGCCCAAGCTGAGGTCGGGCTGATCTGCCGTTGCCACAGTCACAAGGGGAGAGAGAATGGGTGTACTCAGTGTGACTGCACCAAAGGGCTGCGCACTCTCCGCGACGGTGCCGGGCATCGTCATCGATCAGCCTATAGTCACTTTCGGTACCGCTAGTGTGCGGCCCGGTGAGAGAGGGAGAGTGATGAGGAGACGAGGTCACGTGCGTGGGAGTAAAGAGAGCGCGCACCTACACCATCCCAGCAGCGTCAGTCGTCACCGTTTAGCTTGTACGCGTTTGCGTGTGACGATGTATGTGTGCGTGTGGCAATGTGTACGTACAGGTGTGTATGAGTGTATCGCAATGGCCGCCGTTGAATTTTTTTTGTTGCCGCTTTCTTTCAGTTGTATCCTGCTCGTCGTGGCGAAGACGCATAATACGAAGAACGACACCGAGGTGAAGGGACAGTGAGAAAGGAGGTCGTGGCGCATCGCACGTGCGGGTGGGAGAGAGAAAGGGCAAAGGCAAAGGTGTCCCCAGGTAAGCCTGCTGTGTGCGCGCAACGAGGCGTGGCGGCCGGTTGGCGGTGTGTGCGTCAACCCTAACTAAGACTTTCGGCCACGGCCTATGGACTAGTTAGCTTGTCGGTCTCATCCAGCGGAAGTTCGCTTTTTGGTGTGTGTGCTACATCCGCCGTGGTAAAGCAGGAGTCAGGCGACTCTCCCTGCACCTTCTTTTGTGGCAGCAACGTTTGTCATCTGTGTCAATAGGAAAACTGTGACGAGACATGAAAATCCAAAAGTGCAGCACGCTCTGTTGTGGAAGCAAACACACGGCGACGACGACCACAGCTACTCGCGCGAAAAGATGTTTCGTCCGCCGTTACGCAGCATAAAAAGAGACTTGATTGAGAGCTCACGTGGGCGGGCCCCGACGTTGCGGTACATGCACACGCCGTCGAGGAAAAGCAGCGCGGTGGGGAAGGTGATAATGTTGTACTCGTCCACTAGGTGAGGTGCCTGGGGGCCAGGAACCAAGGCAAGCTTCACCTCATCCGGGTTTCCCAGGTTCATCGCGTTTAACGCCGAGATGAACGAGCGCGTGATGGGGTCATGCACCGTCGACGACACCTTATCGCTACTTGCCCCAGGCGATGGTGCTTGGCTCGAGCCAAGGCTGCCGCTGTGCACGACTACCACCACGCCCTTCGTGCGGTAGTGGAGCATGTACTCGTGCAGAACTTTTTCGTTGGGCAACTCGGAAAGCTCGTACCCCGTGACAGGGGGCTTCGAGACCTTGATGATCTTCCGAATGAACAGACGGCTAGCGGACGTACGAAACATTGTCTGGTGACCAGTTTGACTGGAGATGCACGTGTGTGCACGTTCGTGTGGAAGGGAAGCACAAAGAAGGAAAAGCAGAGAGAGAAAGAGACTCAGCGAAGGGAATGGGTGTAGCACAGAAGAAGACAAACAAAGGCGACGAGCGCACCCCACGCGACGAGAAAAGACAGTGGGAGCAGTGTGCAGCGTTAGGTACATTCCCTGGTGCCACAGTGAGCGAGTGTCAGCGATTCGCCCACAACCAACTGATGTGTCTCTCCACCCTGTTTGCGGGTGACTCATCCGCGTTTTGTATGAAAGTGACGGAAACATCCCTCATGACGCCACCCTGTGTGGGTGTGGATATTTGTTTGATGGTCACTGTGTGTGCGTGTGGGTGTGTGGAAATGCTTATTATCGTGAAAGACAGCGACAGAGCTGACAATTCAGCGGGCAGATGTGCATGATGCACGGGCCCACCTGCTGCAATCAATCGCACACGCGTAGGCAGACCTCAGAGCAGTGTGGCCCAGCCTGTCGTCAACAGTGCGGCCTTTACGTCTTCCAACCAGCGTTCTTCTCGTATTCAATCCGCATGCGCTTCTCCTCCTCGACGGTGGGAGTGGGAAACATGAAGATCATGACGGCGATGCAAATAGGGATGAGGAAGAGCTGAATTTTCAGCATCTTCTTGAACTCTGTTTTCAGACGGCCGGTGACGGAGTTATCTTGGCCAGGCGCTACGTTGCTGTGGGCACTAGTGAAGTCAGAGGCGCCGTTCTTTGCGGCCTCAAACAAGCGGCGAGTGGGCTTTGCCACCAACGCGCGACGGCTGAACGCGAACATCAGAGACTGTGTGTTTGTGTATTCGTGCTACAGAATGCTGGAGCAGCTCCATGAACACATGTCACGACAACAAGCAGACCAAGAAAGAGTGAGGAAGAAATATGGAGCGACATGGTCACACAAACGAAGACATGGCAGGCAGGGACAGGAGGGCACGGTAAGTCCAGCATCGTGACCGACGGTTGGCGCACATCGGTTAACCGGCGCGCAGTATAGCACCACCACACCAACAAAGTGGATAGTTCGTTGTAGTTTTTTCCCTTCGTCGAATAATAAATAAGCACCAAAGAATTCGGTGAGAACAAAGAAAACCACGATAGAGACAGGAGACAAAAAAAAAAGAGCTACGGGCGAATGCAAAGGACTACGTGAGCCGTTGCTTCGCATCACCGCAGGCATTATCGAAAAAAACGAAGGACGAAAACAAGGCGTCGTTGGTACTCAGGCAAAAACAAAAACAAAAGCAGTTCCCTGAGTGCTTGTATCGTCACGTCCGATCGGGTGAAAACGGAAAGAAAGGAGTGGAAGAGACAAAAAATGGAGGAAGGAGGAGAGGGTGGAGGACAGCGCTCACCAGACGGTCAAGCCACCATCCACAACGAAGGACGCTCCCTTGACGTTGATCGCCGCAGGAGAGCACAGGTACACCGCCATTTGCCCCATCTCGTCACCGTGGGAAGCGCGCATTGACGGCACCCGCTCGCTCAGCGCCGCTTTGAGTGCCTGGTCAAAATCACCGCCGAAGTGAGCGGCTGCGAGCTCTTCGAGTTGCTTGTTCATCAGCTTCGTCAGTGTCAGACCAGGGCACACGCAATTGGCGGTGATGTTTTGCGCAGCTGTGTCCATGGTGAAGCTCTTCGTGAGGCCAATCAGTCCGTGCTTCGCGGCGTTGTAGGCACACTTGTGCTTGGAGCCCACAAGGCCCTGAATGGACGACACGTTGACAATGCGGCCGTACTTCTGAGCCTCCATGATCGGCAGGACGAGCTGCATGAGGAGGAACGGCGCGGTGAGGTTGACGGCAATCACCTTGTCCCACCAGGTCGTCTCGAAGGTGCCGAAAGGCTCCACGTGCTGGACGCCGGCGTTGTTCACGAGAATATCGAGCCGGCCAAACTCAGAAGACACCCGGTGGACAAGTTGCGCGATCTGCTCACGGTCTTCCAAGTCGGCTCCGATGTAAATGGCGCGGCCGCCGTTGCTCAGCGCCCGCAACTCATCGAGCAGAGAGGAGTCCTCCAATTGCGGCTTCGAGCCGTGAACAACAACGTCCGCACCCGCTTGCGCAAAGCACTTCACCGTTGACAGCCCGATACCTTGAGTAGAACCCGTGATGAGTGCAACTTGCCCCTTTAGGAAGGGAGCAAACATGGGGCTTGCCGGCGCAGCTGATGTCGACATTGGCGAAAAGGGCAACGAAACAACCTTTCGTACGAGCGGTGGGTGTGCGCTTGTATTGCTGGTGTGTGTGTGTGTGTGTGTGTGTGCCGCTCACCGAGCACGAGGGTATATCGAAAAAAAAATTAAAGGAGGGAGAAGAATTACGGGAAGAGAAGTGAGTGACTGTGTGCGTGGCCAGCGTGTGGAAAAGAGGACAAGTGACGGACGCCCCAGCTTGAGACCTAGAGTCACGTCCTGTCCGTTGCGAGCGTGTTCAGAGGGCCGAGAAACGTTTGGCAGGGGAATGTGTGACTAGCCGGTGTGAACGGGTACGATTTCCGTGAGCACAAAGCTCAAGTGCTCAACGGTAGTTTGTACCACACCTCCTCCACTCATAGTATTTTTTGCAATTGTGTGCGTGTGTCCTCGTGTATTCGGTATTGTGAATTGACGGCTGACACCGTTCATCGAGCTGCGCACGAACCGTGCTCTTCGAGTGTGGGTGAATGTGTGCGACGAGCCAAGAGAGGGATCCCGCGCCCCCTGACCGCCCGAGGTGGTAGGTTTGAGAGCACAGAAGAGCGAAAAGGACTGTGGTGGGTGTGGCAGCCGCAACGAATCGCAAGATGGAAAGCTAACGGCGAAGTGAAACAGAAAACAAAAAAGAAAGAATAGTGAGGCTGGTACCGCAATGGCTGGCCGCATAAGCAACACTTAGTGCGCTAGCGTGCGACAGATCCACGAGACGATTACCCTCGCTGGATCCCTTGACGCCATCTTTCCCGACGCGGTGGCTCCTACTCGCCCACCGCGGTGCGGTCAGTTGACCACCGTCATCCAGTGAGTGCACGGCCAGAAAAAAAAAAGGCCAGACAGTGTCTTCGGCGTCTCATGCACCACGGCCGCATGAAGCCGTCGGAAGAGAGAAAAAGAAAGACAGAAAGAGAGAGTATGTGCCTCTGTGAACGTGTCACGTCGACACCTCTTTGCCCGAAGGAAACTGCTTAAAGACGTTGGCCTTGCGCGCCGTAGGAGACAAGTTGGGGACCGGGCGGCCCTTCAGAGGTGCGCCGTCGCTGCTGTAGCACTCACGTCCAGTGCGCTTTGAGAGGCCGAGACTCAAGGGGCCGAACACGCGAAAGAGGTGGCTTCCTTTCGAAAGCCTGTCCTCATTACTCGAGACGCGATCACCCAAAAGAAGACGGAGGAGTGTGCGCAACGACAACGCATTACGAACATTGTTGTACGAGCGCCGCAGTGATTCACGGTCTAGCAAAAGGAGACTCTTCACCACGTAGAAGAACACCGATACCACAAGTTCAATGTACACGCAGACAAGTGAAAAGGGCCGCACGATGAGCATCATCGCCGCCTCCATCACAACCATGAAGACCTTGTCTAATAGGCTGTCCTGCACGTGGAAGTCAATCTCCGGCTTGAGCAGCTCAGCGCCTTCTACCGAATCAAGATGTCCGGCAACGACGAGATGGTCGATCATGTCGTTGTAGCCCATCCAGAACAAATTACGGTACCGCGAATCGTCGGGTGGACGCAGCGCCCACCACGACGGCACAAAGGTGTGCGGATGAACACTGGCCTGCTGGAAGTACATCGCAGACACCGAGATGCAGTTGGGGTCGTCCGCGCGTGGTGTAAAACTGGCAAAGCCACCGTCCACCACCCAAAAGCCCGTTGTTTTCATGCGGAAAGGTAGCCCAACAAGGGGCACCATGCAGCAGGAGGCCAGTATAGCCTCCTCCAGATGCGCGTATGTTGGAAAGTGAGTGATGAGTGCCTCTTGCATCCGCGGCACGCGTGTCACAGCCACCTCCACGGCACCAGAGCAGTAGTACGACCTGACTTCCCCATCGGTGTCGATCTTTCGCATATTGTGGGCAAAGGTGTTCAGAGAGTCGCGCAAGTACGCCTTCATCTTGAACAAGTGAAAGATAGAAGAACGGAAGTCTCTCGCGGCCGCTGCCGCGTAGTCACGAATGCGCTCAAAGTCGTGATCTCCGCTAGCGAGGCAGACAGCGGCAAGCGACCCTGCGCTCGAGCCAGTAAAGCGGACTCGTTTCCCCTCCCGTTCCCATCTCGCCAGCACGCCAGAGTCGACGAGGGCGTGGGCAGCGCCAAAAAAGTACATCTGAAACCACCCCCCGCACGAAAAGGAGAGGGTGATGTCAAAGTGATCCGATGGGCTATTGTCAAAAAATGAGCCGGGGTGAACAGGTTCGAAGAGGGCAGAGAGTACGGGACGACCGGGTTCATCCATCCGGCGCTGCTGCTCTTCGCGGTACGTGCGCCGAAACTCGCCGGGAAGCCATGACTTATCCTCGTCTGCACTCCCGTCGACTGAAGGGCACGCCGTCGTGCAGTTCGCACGGAAGTCTCTCATGGGTGCTTCGAAGTCGGGTGTGCTTCCCAGGCTCTCCTGCGGGCCCAAGTCGTCGTGCAGGTCAGTGAAGACTGTTTCCATTGTCCGAAGTAGGGACTCCCCGCAGTGATCGGGAATGACCACGTCAACTGGCTCAACAGGCGCGTGCACGCCACGTCGGTGCTGGTGCCTTGGTGGTTCGTGTGGCTGGGATTGTGGGCAAATGGAGTTAGAGCTAGTGGTGACTCTCCCCGGCACTGGCGTAACCGCCGCACTTTTAAGAGCGAGAGACAGAAATCGTGTTGGTGGAACAAAACGAAAAACAACAGCAACTTCTCTGTCCAATGTAGAAGCACAGCGTGTTGTGAGCAATGATGGCAAGGATAGTAGTTGAAAATGTGTGATGATGTTTCTTCTTAATGCGGCTGCGATAGTGAGCCGACGGTAGGGTGGTTGACAGCTCTGTCACCGGTCGATTACCGCACGTCCGTCGACAAAAAAAGAAGAGAAGAAGTGCTTGCACGAAACAAAACAAAGAAAGAGAGAGAAGGGGCGGTGGCACAACCAGTGTGTGGGAGATGAAGTGAAAAAAGTTGTTGGTACTGATGTCTTTGCAAGAATGTCTGGCACAACAAATGGTGCCGTGAGCGTTTACAACCGGCAACCGTAGCGAAACCATGGGCAGCGCGACCGGTAACACACGTGAGAGGGCACAGGACACCAGAAAGTAAGCAGCCATGGGGTCGTCTTCACTGGCGCACACTGATGGAGACGTAAAGCAAGCTGTCTCCACCGGCGAACATGCAGAAAAGAGTTTCGCACCGCTCACCAAAGAGAGGAGTGAACATCCCCCGGGTTTCCACACACACGGACCCATCAACTCCAATGTTGTTGTTGTCCGGTGACTTTCCTTCGATCAGTTTTCTGTTGATGATTTTTTTTTTGTTTTAACAAATTAGTAAATTAAAATGAGTGTCTGTTGCCCATGTAAGCCATGTCTTACTTCTTGTTCTTGCGCTCCACGGCACGAGCGGCGCGCTCCTTGCGGAGGCGCTCCTCGCGA